>ML310194.1:0-48918 GCA_005239505.1 Nicotiana paniculata
ATGTCTCTTGCAGTGTTTCAACTGGTTTCTGTCTGAAGCTCAAGATTTCATCAATTTGTTGACCAGTCTTGTTGGGTGGATGAAACTTGTTCACGAACTATTTGACTAACTCCTCCCACATGGTAATGGAGTTTATGGGGAGTGAGTTTAGCCAAGTTTGGGCATCACCAGTCACTGAGAGTGGAAACAACAACAGTTTTATTGCCTCCTGAGTGACGTTAGGCTGCCTCTGTGTTTTGCAGATGACAAGAAGTTTTTCAAATGCTGCTGGGGGTCTTCGATGTATGACCCTGAGAATAGTCCCTTGTTCTGCAATAAGTGCAGCATATTGTTTGTTATCTGGAAAGACTCGGCCTATATGAGGAACCAGTATCGCTGTGGCCAAATTCTTAGCTGTAGGTTGTGCCCAGTCACATAGGGGAGCCTCTGCCCCTATGTGAGCGACTGGGTCTACCACGTCATCCCCATGATTGTTCCGGTTGTGTGTATCTTCCATGTCTGTTTCAATTTGTTCAATTTGTGGTTGATGTTTACTTTTCCGGTTGGTCCGGTTTATGGCCTTGAAAACTTTCTCAGGGTCTGATAAGGGTTCAACTACTTCACCAGTCCTTGATGAGTTTCTAGGCATGCACCTGCAACACGTTAGCAAACGTTAAACTTTCAATATAAAAACGAGAATTTTTAAAGAAAATTGACTATATTTCAGAATTTTTGTATTTCTTCTAACTCAATTGATAATACAGCTAATTCCCCGGCAACGACGCCAAAATTTGATCACGCTCAACTATGTCTAATAAAAGACTAAATGGGTGTTGCAAATATAATCCGGGGTATTATGCCCAGAGTCGATCCCACAGGGAATTTACGTATCAATCAAGTCTTTAGAATACGCAACTTTTACTCAATCAATTTTCTCAAGACTTTTTAATATAAATTGGTGATGTTTTGCTAATTCTAATGACAATAATAATAACTAGCAATTACTAACAATGTGTTGTAAACAATTATGATGAAGGTCTAAGGTTATGGTTTCCCCCGTTGGTGAACTTCCTTCTCGGATACTTCTTATAGTTTGATTAGTTGTCTCTATCAATCATGAACACTCTATCTACCATAAATCTCTCTCAAGTAATTATGATAATTTACTAGACGCACTCTCTCAAGTTACGCTAGCTAGATTGCATTACAGTTCACTTTAGATTGCACCCGAGGTATCGTTATCTCTAATCCAACCTCTAAACCCTCGGTTATGACTTTCGTCTATACTCTAGGAGTGGTGTTGTTCAAACAATTACCTAAATATGCACTCTCTCTCAAGTAGATACATAATAAATAGGAACAACTAATTGTGGGACCTTCAATCAACTACAACAAGAACGTAGTTGAACAAATAGAAATTAATCAACCAATCAAAACTAATATCANTAATTAAACTACAAAATAATAGATAAAAGCTATAAAAATCAATGTTTGCTTCACTGAGTAGTAATCCACAGGTTTTTCTTCACTTCAATGGCTTCATTCTCTTTCGAATCCCCCTTCAAGTTGTGTTTTGGGGTCTATTTATATGTTTAGGACAAACCTTAAACATGTAGGAGACTTCTATTCCAACCGGGGAACACTTAAACTCTTTAAAACTCGGAATTGACCGGAACTCGGGACCTAGGCGTTTGGGCTCAAACGCCCCCTTAAAGCCAGAGCAGGCCTGGCGTTAGGGCCCAAACTCCCCCCTAACGCCAGGGTCAGCTTGGTTTTAGGGCTCAAACGCCCCACTAACGCCAGGGATAACCTGGCTTTAGGGGCCAAACGCCTGGCTAACGCCCCGGTGTTTCCTTTTCGACTCTTAAGCTTATTTTTGATGTATTTGCATCCATTTATCTCGGTTTCCATCTCCAATGCACCTACACATGAAATAAACTCCATTATACACATAAAAAGTATATTTTTATCATTAACACACATAAAATGTAAGTCATATAACTTGTTAAACCATGAATTCTAGCCACGCATCAATCTCACTTTCGAGTTCAATTCTAGATTCATAGATAGTATTCAATTGGTGATCAAGCAATCAAATAATTAGGTGCAGGATTGAATAAATAAACTAATAAGACAAATCAAGAAATCAAAATCAATATCCGAATAACAATATTCATGAAAGAAACACAACCCTAGAACGTGAAGTTTATCTCCACATAGACATGGTAGCTAAACAACAAATCATACAAATAAACAAAAATAATTACTAAGTTTAGTGAAGAAAAATATGAAACTAGGCCTCCACAGCGGCTCTGTGCTCTCCCTTGGTCAAAATTTCCTCTCAAAAACGTCCCCCCCCCCTCTAAAATAGGTTTAGGACCCCTTTTTTACTAGGTGAGGATGTGTAGGGACGAAATAATCATGTCCCAGGCGAAATAGGACTAGTCCCCAGTCCGAGCGTCCAGGGTAACGCCTAGAAAGCAGTAACATTTTTGCAATTTCAATTCTTTGATTTGCATTTTTAATTGGATTTCATCCTTTTCTTGTCTTATATTTGGGGGGATAAACACCAAAGGGTGTCCCTCCTTTGTCTCCTATTTTTTTATTCTTTTATTTCCTTTCTTTTTCTTCCGCGGTTTATTCAATTTTGCTTCAAATCTCTTCATCTTCACACCGCTTTATTTCTACACAGTTAAAACATAATATTAAGCTTAAAATAATATAATTAATACTCAAAAGATGATTAAAAGTATTAGAATGTGCGGCAACAATGGTTAAGTATATGCATTTTTGGCCGAACATCATCCATACTTTATATACATATAATATATGCGTACATAACGCCATCTGGTCATTGGTCAATGTACATGTATAAATGGATGCAATGCATAAAAAGTAAGTCAATAAGATCTCTCGGGACGTCATAAGATCAATATGCCTTCGGTTAATATCATGAAATAAAATTTATCAACTAACGTATTTTCTGAGACTCTTGAATAGAGGATATAATAATAGCACATACGGGGAATCAAGAACATAGGCACCCCTAGTACTTCTAAAAATAGAGTCATTTGTAAAAGTTTCGCATTTGATCTTTTCGCTTGTATTATATGGATCATGCCAAAAGGAAAGAAGGGATAGCCCTAATATACCTTTGCAATCTTTTCCCTAATCGTCAACCAAGATCAATATGATCTTCTTACGTCTATAATGAGTAAACCGACTTCGTCATCATCATATAAGCGTTGTAACTCATATTTTAAAACCAATATTCTACAAGAAAACATACAGCACCTCCCCTATTTTCATTACATCCCATAAGTTAATAAAAGTCACCAAACAACCCAAACAACAACAATATAATTCACAATAAGCTCTTCGATTACTTCAACAACCATTTTGAGCGACAAGCTCTATTTATGATTAACAAAATATAGTTTGAATCCAATTCCTTTTCCATGAATCTGCCTGCAACATCAGTACATCATACTTATGCTTACCATATCATTTACCGCCCAAAACATCATAAAAATAATCTTCAAAATTAGTCTACACGCCTAGCACCTTAACCTTTATCATCAACCTCTTAGTTTTCATGTTATCTTCTTCAATTAACTTAATTAGCACATAGATAATCTTAAATTGGTCGTGACAAGCACCAAGTGCCTTACTCAACCGAGAACCTATGTAACGTATCTTTCTTATCATACTGTCATGGGTAAACGTGCCGGAAAGGCCGTCATGAGATAACTAGGATAAAACACAAGGGAATACTCAACATAGGACGACCCAATATGAAATACAAACTTATACATATGACATACGAGCCTATAAGATAGAAAACATCATTTGTACACTCAAAACATATGCCGAAAAGGCCATACAATTATCCATATACATGGAATTTGTATACAATCCTCTAAGAGTACATAAACATCATAAAGGTCGTGAGAGATCCCTGCAACACCAATCTATACATGTGCAAAGCACACTGACCAAATAGGCAACTTCGGAGCAAGTGGAGTGCACCAACACCTTCCACTGAGCAAGATAGCCTACTAGGAGGACTGTCAACCTGTCTATCGGGACCTTCGGGCATGAAACACACCGTCCCTGGGAAAAAAAGATGTCAGTACGGATAACTTACCGAGTATGTAAGGTATGAAAATCAGTAGATAAAGGACATGAAAGAAACATGGAGTAACCTGTAAGTCTTAATAGCACTGTAAATCATGAAAAGTTTATAATGTCATGTATATACGTATACATGTCATATCATGCATAGGTACATATATACATAACATCATCAAATCTGAGTACATCCCATCATATCATCTCGGTCTCTATGGGCGAAATCATCAATGTATACCGGCTAATCAGGTGGTGGTGCATATATAACGCCATAACCTTTCTCCATACCCCATATACATATAATATACGTGTATATAACGCCATCTAGTTTTTACTATATCCCATAGGTTACTAAATGTCACTAAACAACCCAAACAACACCAATATAATTCACAATAAGCTCTTCGATTACTTCAACAACCATTTTGAGCGGCAAGCTCAATTTATGATTAACAAAATATAATTTGCATCCAATTCCTTTTCCATGAATCTGCCTAAAACATCTATAACATCATACTTATTCTTACCATATTATTTACAACTCAAAACATCATAATAATAATCTTAAAAAAAAGTCTACACGCCTAGCACCTTAACCTTTATCGTCAACCTCTTATTTTTCATGTTATCTTCTTCAATCAGATTAATTAGCACATAGATAATCTTAACAACAAAAGCCACAACATAATCGAACTATTTATAACAATTTACAGCCACAACAAACTATATATATATATATATATATATATATATATATATATATATATATATATATATATATATATATATATATATATATATATATATATATATATATATAGCCTCAACACAACCCATAAAAAGAGAGAACGATTCCTTATGCCATTTAAATTACTATCTTGTGGATTTCCTCTCAAACAAGTCAATCAACACATGATTAACCTTAAGAAAAACCAAAAAAAATGATTTACTTATCTTGGGAAGTAGATATAACTTGAAATCCCTAGCTGGTTTAGCTCAAAACAACCATCAATCATACCACAACGCTATAAGAGTTGTATTCTCTTCTTGAATCAACTTTTGTGTTCAAGTTGGTGTGTAAACACTTGTATTCCTCCTTGAAACTGTAATATATATGAGGGAGGGACTGATTCTTACCTTAATCAACAATAAAAATACGAAATCTTAGGTTAGTTCACTTGAAGAATCCTCCAAAACAGCCACAAGATGAAGGACTATGATCTAGCAAGCACCACGGGATCTCTAGCGTTGGAGTCAAGTTTTTCTTTGGTTTTCACTCTACAATCATGGAGAATGACTTGAGATTGTTTTGGGAGAGTATAAGGTCTTGTTGGGTTAAAACATTACCCCAAATGAGCCTTCACCAGATCTTTAAAGGTTGGAGAATCACTCACCGCCTAAGTGGATCCCATGGGAGCTACTTGCGCAGTCCCGCAAAAACGCGAATCTCTCTCTACTCCGATGTCGTATCGATGAACGGTTTAATGCGTTGAAAAATATATTCGTAGACCTTCCATTTGGTATGTATATATTAATTCCAACTATATTTGGATAAAATCTCAGCTACACTTTACCTAATTTTCAGCACATTATGAATGTAACTTGTGATGACCTTTGCCAACTTTTTTTCCATGACTTTCTTGAATTCAAAATGTAACACCAATATCATACGACTAAAATAACTCATAACATAACCTCCTTGTCATATTAAGCACCGTAGTCTACCCCAAAAGTGTATGTTATAACATTTCAAACTTGTCAACTTTCGACGAAACTTATTTTCTTCAATTCGTTTAACTTCTAAGCTTTCCAACCCTATTGGTACTTGTTATTCATGATATTAAGTATTTGTAGTATACAAGGTAACATTATTAACTTACTTTATATGATTCCAAATATAATCTCATTTCTGAGCTTATATCAATTGACTTACGACGTACTCTCACATACGAAAATATGAGGTGTAATAATGAAATCCCTTCTCCTTGAATCATTACGCGATTGAAGGACTAAACTTCATCCTCCTATCATTTATCACAATTACACACTTATTCTGCTACCAGGACAATATTCCATCTCTTCTAAATGCTCTTAGTCTTAAACTCCTCCGAGTTTATTCAGGCTATACTGAGCTTTCTATGACTTAAGGAAACCATCAATTCTCTTGTTTTAATGGGCTTAATCCCTAGGTCATACCTATTCTCGTCACCTTCTCACTCACTTTTTCTTATCCGTACTCTGGTCTACCTAAAACCATGTAGCTCTACTACTTTAGCTTGCGACCTACACATTTCTATTCATACTAGTCACAATCTTCATTTAAACTTGCTAGCACCATATATTTCCTTATGTTATTCAAAAACCTCAATGGAGACATCACGCCGCCTCTAACTCTTCTTTACTCTCGTAACTAGAACTCTCGATACCTGGAAACCATAGGCTGGAAGATATGTTACTGACGACACCGTTATCATTTCTGGATACTGAATCACAACGCTTCTTGCCTTCTATCTGAAGTGTGGACTATTCACAACCTTCTATACTTGAGTATGTCGTACCTTCTTTACATTTACCTTACTTACCTTTAAATCAGGCATAATATGTTCTGACGCTTTCATAACTTACGTTCCACATAGGTGGAATTTAAATCCACGCCTTAATGTTCTATTGTAATACTTGCACCTCTAGTATATACACAATCCGGTGGAAGCTTCATACTAACTTCTTATAAACTCTATGGCATGATCTGGAAACAAAAGAAGGGTAACATTTTCTAAATTCCAGTAGCCTCTCAATTATAAGTGTGCCACGCAACACACCCATAAGTAATACTCTACTAGACATGGCTTTGTAATCCATAGGACACGACCTGCTCTGATACCACTTTGTCATGCCCCCGGCCTGAGGAGGCGTGGCTGGTACCCGGTGTCGTACTGGCCCGAGCTAATCACTCTGTAACTCATGATCGTTTGATGAAAACTAGAACATACATAGGCTGACTTGGTTAAAATCATTCTTTCTATAGCTATCATGGGTCAACATGGCCACAATTGATAATGTATAACTATAACTGTGCAAACGTTGTATCATCGAGCCATCGTACTCAAAATAGGTATATACACGGGCCGTCAAGGCATCTGACATACTGTATATAATGAACCTGTGTCTACAATACCTCAAAGAGTTTGACATTGAAAGATGATCGGGATAGGGCCCCGAACTACCCATAAGTCTCTAGCAAAACTCTAACATGATGACTTATAAAGTCGGTTGCACTCCGAACGAAGTGGAGTCTTACTGATCCTTCGCCGAATGCTAACCCGTCTATAATGAGGTCTTGTCAAATTGATTAACTACACCAGTAGGCATGAAGGCATCATCCATAACAAAAAGGACGTACCGAGTATTTAAGGCAGAACTAAAATATAACAATAAGTCAACATCAATGAAGAGATATAATAATCAACCTGAACCCCTGAAGTGATACTGAGGGCCATGCCATGCATACTAATTATACTTATATATTCAATTCCTTTCTTTGGGAGTATTATCCATATCGTAATATGACTGCCCAATTGATCAGTGATAACTTTCCAATCGGACATAGCACTGTGGTAAATGCATGACTTCCTGACCGACCATAGCTCAATTGTAAATGCATAATTTCTCAACCACCCGTAGCCCGATGGTAAAAGCATGACTTCTCGACCGATCGTAGCTCGATGGTAAATGAAGATGCATAACTTCCCAGCCGGTCGTAGCTCGGTGGTAATTGAAGATGTATAAAACATTACATTATGAATATTAACATCTTTATCATATGCCTCAATAGAGACTTAGGAACATACTTGACATGCTTTGAATTACATTTTACAGGTATGAATAACGTAGTCATCCTTAACTACTAATAATAGAACCATTTATGGAATAAAATCACGGTTAGATATTATTACTTGGATTATGCCAAAAGAAAGAAAGATTAGCCTTAACATACATGACGTTGGTTCAACCCGCTAGTACTTCAAGCTACAACAAATGATAAGGGAGAATTTTTAAGCTTACGGAAGCTAGAATTAATCATAAATGAGCGACTAGATTGTCTATGAGTATTTGGACAGCACCTCCCCTTATACTTTTCCATTCCTCAAATCAAACAACAAGACCAACATGTCCAGAATTTCAACAAACACATTACATCAATATCCAACCTTATATACATCACAATACAACACCAAAATAGTCCCTGTAATCTCACACAACAACCAAAATATATTCAGGTTATACATATTGATTTTTAAGCCATAACACAACATTAAAAAAACTCATAACAGTCCACAAATTACAGCAACTCAAAACTTATTGTCAGATTATTACTGCATCAATTCTTATCCCTACAACTTAGTTAAGGCACCAATAAGCTTAAACAAAACATTTCGAGGCCAATACTTACATGTGGTAGCCATATAATAATATAAAACTACTCCAGGCAATCCATAACACTACAACAACTTCCACTCAATTTTCAGTCCCTACTTCACATGTCCTTCACCAAATAATCTAGATAGAATAGATAAACTCAAATATATGAATAAGGGAGGATTTTCTTACCTAGACCGGATCTATTAAGGATGAAACAATGGTAGTGTCTTTCCCTTGATGACCATTAACTTGCTTCACTTCAGATCCGTTAAGATTGGAGATTACCCTTTAACTTGAATCAAAAGAAGAATATGATTATTGGAAACTTCTTGAGAGTATGGAGTATGTTAATTTGGGAGAGTACTTCGTGGCTCTCTTTATGTTTCTACTACATGGATATTATAGGAGAGATGCCTTGATTTATCTCCTAAAAGGTCCCTCTTTGCTGACCTACTCATGTCTTTTAGGTGGACTAATTTGGGCCTTCCCTTTTAGCAAGTAGGTGACACACCTACTTGTCACCTGCTTAGTAAATTAATAGGTGTCACATGCTACACTTATTTACTTAGATACGTATCTTGTAATTGTTTAATAATCACCACATGTGTTAAGTATCTCAGGTTAGTAGGACTAATAAGCGAGTAGCTCAAGCAAGTATCCTTGTAAGCAAGCAACTCAATTTTATGTATCCATTATCTCATTTGTTTTTCCAAGTATCGTTCACCTTAATTTACTTAAGACTTCGATAAACTTTCCTTAGCCTTATAGAGGGTTTTTATCCTTTCTAAGCTTACACCAACGGACTTACAACATACTTTTACGTATGAAAAATATGGGTGTAACATACTTTTTGTGTTATTGCGCTAAATACATAGAATTATTATCCTTTGTCATCTCCTTTGCGTTGGTTATATAAAGGAATAGTATCATTTATTTTTCTGTATTTGATTAGTTACGACTAACTGTATGTTCAAAACGGAATTTTGAGGAAATATTTGTTGCATCATCACTTGATGACCTCTATCCTTCCAAGAAAAAATGGTCGACACGAACCAGGATATGTGGTATTTGGCAGTCAGTCAATTTGAAGAATAACAACGAAGTTAGTAGCCTCAACTTGTGCAATACCCCGAATATTTTTAACTTTATTGGAGAGCTTAAATTAAATTCTAAAGTGATAATAATAAAGAAAATTTAATATTCATGTCATGAGATGGTAAAGATGTCCAAATATTAATTAAGGAAATATTTGGGGTTAATGTTAGATGGTTGTTTCATTACCAAGAAGTAAAAGAAGAAGTATTCAAATATATTATATTAATGCCACATATCTAAAATGGAATCCAAGGTTCATGGACAAATATATGTAATGAGGCCAAGTATGCTTGCTCATTTGTGAGAAAAGCAACGTGTAGAATTTTGTTCTATCTATGCCTTAGATAGAATGATCTATGTGTGGGTTGGATAATAGTATAATAATTAATAAATCAATCCACGAAGGCTTATTGGAAAATGGTTTTCCGAATAGCCCAAATTAAAATTTTAAGCAGTCAAGAACCAAGTCTCTCGGTGGAGGGTTCCTAACGTAGCAATTGCTGCTTAAAGCATAACCTGCATTGTTAGTCATTATACGCTCCTTCCATTGGGATCATATACCTTTTTTTACATAGATGAATTAAAGAGTCAACCCCTCATTGGGGTCACTATCAACGACGACTGTGAAGGCATAAAAGAGCTGCAACATAAATTTGAATTCGAGGGCCTCTTTGTTAACAATACATTGGGATTGAGAATGAACTTTTGTAAATCAAAAAACGCTGCATATAGGCTTCAACTAAGGCTAATGAACGCAGAATCCAGTAGCTTCTTTAAATAAAGAGAGAAAAAAATAAGGAAGAAAGATTTCTAATCCCAATCACGCAGCCGCTCAAGGTATGGTTTTTATCACGGGCATTAAAAACAAGAAATTGATATCATTCAACACCTTATAATTCTTAATCCTAAGTTTTTACGCAAGCATTAAGGAGTTCTTTAGGATCCAAGACCTATCTTTTATGGAAACACAATTTAAAGTAAGTCTCGTTACTTTCTAGTATTAAAGTTAGCAACTTTATGACAGTTAATGACTAAAAATTATAAAATTTATAAGAATTGAGGGCAAAAATTGATCGAAAGCCATTATTGTCCATATAAGAACTTTGTAGAGGAAATTGGTTGGATGGTATACTTTGACTTGACGATTTGAATTGCTTCATTGTAGATTACAATGATTTAGTACTCATAATTAGTTGAAAGAGGTCAAGTTGAGAAATTTCTTCGAGGTTGTGATGAACCCAATTCCCATCAAGGTCGTGACAACGCCTAATATTTCCTACTAGACAAGCCAACATCTAATAAGCAAGAGCAAACTTAAATGACATAAATAAACAAAACAAACAGACGGAAAAAAATCATAAATATATGAGGTCTAAGTAGAAATACATCTAAAACCATCCCACGATCTGATGTCACTAAGGACATGACCGCTACAAAATTTAAATACAAAGTCTAATCCAAAATACATAATTGTCTTAAAGATAGAACAATAATAACATAAATGAAGGGAAAAAGGCTTCAAGGCCTGCGAACGTAATCAAAAACTACATCGATATCTTCAAGAATAGGTACTGCCGAGAGAGTTACTTGTCACGATGCTAAATCCCACCAAAGCCATGACAACGCCTATTACTGCTTGCTAGGAACGCCAATATTCAATAAGCAAGAGCAAACTTAAATGATATAAAGAATAATTCCAACAACGAAAAAATCATAAATATCTAAAGTTTAAAGAAACAATACATCTAAGACCATTCCATGATCCGGTGTCACTTAGAACATGAGCGCTATATAATTTAAATACAAAGTCATATCCAAAATAAAGAACTATCTTAACGATAGAAAAGTAATAATATAAACAAAGAAAAAAGGGAATTCAAGCCCTAGTAACGGAATCAAAAGCTACCTTGATATCTCCACGAACAGGTAATGGTGCCACTCGCTAGCAGTCACCTCACTCAGCAGTACCTGGATGTGAACACAAGCCTAACCTCGACCTGAAAGCAGTGACGAGCTCGGTAAGGAAATAATCATTTTCAATAAATGATTGCAACAATAACAAAACAATAATGGTAAAGAAAAGTATCTTAGGTAATATTAAGTTCAAACTTTTCACAAATAGAAGGATATTAAGCATGGTTTTCAAGAATAGTAATTAAGGCATAAATTCTTCCACAGAACTCATCTAAACACGATTTAGTCAATTAAATGTGATTCAACATATCAAATAGAGACCTTAAGTACCAATAAGCACGACGGAAGAAACACAACCCGGTACCTGCATAACAAGTATACATGCCCGAATCAATAATGTCGCAGTCAATCATCAAGTATATCAAATCTCAGTAATGTGTAATGCCTGGCATAGTTGCCCATCAACCATCACACACAACAACATTCCGCACTGTACGGGTGTGTGGCACCAGTCCCTCACCCAAACATATATATGACCTTGTGCCAGCCCACGGTTAATACCTGACTCCGGAGAGGTGGGTCCTTGCCCAAGCGCTGATCGGATCTAAGTCAACAATCAATATCACTTAGCCCAATATGGGGCTTCTTACACGTTTCACCTACAACTGATACCACTCAGCCCAATATGGGGCCAGGCGTACGTGTTACCTCATAATCAGTAACAAATCGACTCTATATCCCAATCTTAGTCATCAACTGCTCAAGTTTCAAATATTCACATCTCACAGTACTCAGCTCAAATTTTGTCTCACATATAAGGGCATCAACAACATGTGAGATAATATATAAGGAATGCATAGAGATAAAGGTATAAGACGCAAACATAACATCATGACTTAGACTATGAGTACAATTAAGGCAAATAGCTCAATATAGCAAGAATAGCCCTATCATGTCTCAAATAGTTAAGCACATAACCTAGACATGATTTATAGCATGAAGCTCAAGTGGTCATACAAGTGGAGGAAATTCAAAAAGTAACAGGGCATAATAGAAAAATAAGGCACATAATAGCCTAATGTCTAGCTGAATCACGAATAACCCTATTGTACGCACATGCGCCAGTCACCTAACACGTGCATCACCCCCAATATATCTCAAATATCATAGCCAACAGGGAACTTACCCTCAAATAAAGTTTAGACGACTTACTTAGCTCAAAGCACGTGAATCAATACTCCACAAAACCCTTCCCACACGAATCGACCTCCAAACGACTCAAATCTTGTTAGAAACAACTCAATAGCATCAAACACGACTATAAAATTGATTCCAAGTAATAAAGCTCCAATTTTTATCAAACTGCAAAAAGTCAACCTGGGCCCATACTCAGGAACCTGACAAGGGTCACAAATTCCGACTACCCATTCGAATACGAGTCTAAATATATACGTTTCATCCAAATCCAACTCCGAATCGGGGTTAAAATCTCAAATATTCATTATCAAAAATATCTATAAAACCCCAATGTCTCCCTTAGATTTAAACAGCCTAAGACCAAAATCAAGGTAGAATCATGAATAGTAATCAAATCCGAGTTAAAAGCACTTACCAAGTCTGAGTGGATGAAAATCGCCTCAAACATCGCCTCAATATGAGTTCTTAATCTAAAATTATGATAAAATAAGCATACCTCAAAATTAATATTGTCACGATTATCTCTTTTGCGGACCCCATCTTGCATCCGCGAGCTCACTTTTGCGATGAAAGACTCGTTTCTGCAAGTGACACTATAAAGATGACCATCAGCTTCTGCGGCCATATTTCCGCTTCTGTAGGGATAGTAGTGCATCGGTGCCTAACTCTCTGTACCTGCAAACATTGCTGCCCTCCGCCATCCTTCGCATCTATGACCCCCAGTCTGCATTTGCAGACTCGCACCTGCAGACCAAACCTCGCAGGTTCGAAACACTAGACTGGAACTATTAATCTAACCTCAGATGATTTGAAACCCATTTGAAACACACCCGAGACCCTTGGGCCCCGTTCAATCACGCCAACCAATCCAAAAACATAACATGTACATACTCTAGATGTTAAATCATACAAAATAATATTAAAATTACAAATCGCACCTTAATTCAAGCTTAATGAACTAACCGACTTTTAAACTTTCACAACTCATGCTGAACTACGTCTAACCAACTGGAAATGACCCCAAATTTTGCACACAATCCTCAAATAATATAACGGACATATTCCTACTTTCAAAATATGAATTTGATGCCGATAGTTTCAAAGTCAAATCCCAGTCAAACTTATGAACCTTCCAAATCTTCAAATTTCCAACTTTTGACAATTAGAGCCAAATCCATCTAGGCGCTTCCAAATCCAAATCCGCACATTAGCTAAGTCAAAAATCACTATACAAACTTATTGGAACCATCAAAGCACGAATCTGAGGTCGTTTATACAAAATTCAAACCTTGGTCAACTCATATAACTTAAGATCCCAACCGTGCCATTAAGTATTCTTGGTCATTCCAAACCTTCCTGAAACCAAACCAAACCACCCCCGCAAGTCACATAAAAATAAATACACATACTGGGAGCATCAAATAGGTACACGAGGATCAAATACACAAAAATGAACAATAGGTCCATTACATACTGCCCCTCATACAAAATTGTTCGTCCTCGAACGAGTTAGAATGATACCTTGGGATATAAAAAAGATAAGAATATATACTCTGCATATCATGCTCAATCTCCCAAGTTGCCTCTTTGATGGTTCACCTCTCTATTGAACCTCACCGTGCATTATTCTTCAACCTCATCTTTCGAACCCGCCTATCCAATATGGCAACTAACTTCTCGTCATAAGTCAAATCCTTGTACAACTGCACCGAGCTGAAATCCAACACATGTGACGGATCCTCATAATACTTCCGAGGCGTGAAAACATGAAACGCTGGATGAACTCCCAATAAGTTGGGTGGAAAATCAAGTTTGTAGGCCACCTTACCAACTCTCTCCAACGGCTTGAAAGGACCAATATTTCGGGGGCTCAACTTGCCCTTCTTCTCAAATCTCATCACGCCCTTCATAGGAGAAGCTCAAAGAAGAACTTTCTTACCCACCATGAATGCCACATCATGAGCCTTCTTATCAGCATAACTCTTTTTTCTTGACTGTGTTGTACGAAGTTGCTCTTGAATCAATTTCACCTTCTCCAAAGCATCAGAAACCAAATATGTGCCCAATAACCTAGGCTTACCAGGCTCAAACCAACCAATTGCCTCCCATATAATGCCTAATACGGAACTATATGGATTCTTGGCTAGTAGTTGTTGTTGTATGGAAACTCTGCTAGAGGTAGAAATTGATCCCTCTGGCCTCCAAAATCTATGACACGGAGTCTCAACATATCCTCAAAAATCTGAATGGTCCACTCGGGCTACCCATTTGTAAATGCGATACTCAACTCAACCTACGTGCCCAACTCACACTAAATTCCTCTCCATAAACGCAAAGCAACTAAGTGTCCAGATCCGAGATGATAGAAACACGTACACCATGCAAGAAAAAAATATTGTTACACCCTATATTTTCGTACGTGAGAGTACGTCGTAAGTCAATTGATGTAAGATCAGAAATGAGTTCATCTTTGAATGTACATAAAGTAAGTTAATCATGTTATCTTAGAGGTTACAAATATTTAATATCATGAACTGTAAGTACCAAGAGGGTCGGTAGGCTTAGAAGCTAAATGAATTGAAGAAAATAAGTTTCGTCGAAAGTCGACAAGTTGGGAATGTTATAACATGTACTTTTAGGGTGAGACTAGGGTTCTTAACATGATAAGGAGGTTATGTTATAAGCTACTTTAATCGTCTGATAGTTGTGTGTTATGTCTTGAAATCAAGCGAGTTGTGGAACAAAAGTGGGCAAAAGTCATCAAAAGTTACATTCATCAATGTGCTAAAGATTAGGTCAAATGTAGCTGAGTTTTTATCCCATTATACTTGGAATTACTAGATTATCCATCTATAAAATTGAAGATCTACGAGTATAGTTTCTAACACATTAAACCATTTGTTAATACGACATCATAGTAGATAGATATTCGTATTTTTGCGAGACTACGCAGACTGGTAGGTGACAAGTAGGTGCATCACCTACTTGCCAAAATGAGAGGCCTCAATTAAAAGCTCCTAAAGTCGGCCAAGAGGGAACCTTTAAGGACTTATTACTCATTTATTTTACTCATTTATCAGACCAACAAAATCAGATTAAACCCCTACAACTCCTCCCCCAAAACCCCACTAAAACCCTAGGTAATTTCGTGTGATACGATGTGATTCTAGTGGCAAAAACCCCGGACAACTTGCTAGTTTCTCTTTGACCTTGTTGTAGCTATGTTGGGGAACTAGATTTGGATGAATAAGGACTAGGTTTCGTGATTTCTACTCATTCCAAGGTAAATTTATTCTTCTCCTTTCATTATCTATGCTTGTACGAGTTTTAACTCGATCGTAAAGACTAGACCTAGTGAGTTTCGAAAGAGTGGTATGCTGTTTGTTGTTGCATCATTGTTGGCTTGTCGTGAACTTATTTTAAGTTGAATTCATAGATTTTTATAGTATAAGAGTCTTAATTATTTATTGTTGGTTGTTTTTCTCAATTTGAAATAAGATACAAGTCAAAACATGTTTTAGTAAACTGAAAAATCAGTTTTGAGTTGCTGAACTTGTGCGACTGTTTTGTGGACTTTCTCGTGTTTCTGTTTGGTTTTATATTTTGCTACTATATTTATGGATTTTGGGAGGAGAAAGGGTGTATAGAAACACCACATAATTTCAGGGTGGTTGTCTGGTCATTCGTCATTACATTTTCGGGGTTTTTTTGACACTATTAGGGTTGTCGTTTTGTTTATGATATGATTTGGGTGTGTGGGCTGTTTTGTGGTATTTTGTGATGGATATAAGGTTTGAAAATGATGTATACGTTTTTTTAATGTTGTTTTCTTGTTGTTTTTGTTGGTGTTATACCCAACTGGGAGGAAGTAAAGATTAAATGGGAGATGCTACCCGTTTTATTATAAATTAAGCTAGTCATTTGTTGTGCGATAGTTGTACCTTCCATAACTTGATGATAACATTGTTATCATTGTTGTAGATTAAGGTGCAAAGAGATGAGTTTAATGTGTTTATTAGATAGATTGTGATAAGATATGTTAAGGCTAAACCTTTCCTTCATTTTGGCAAGATCTCATAACTACATGCTTTTGACAACAAGACATAAAGAGAAGTTCGTACTCCTTAATTTACGTACATTATCCTAGTCTCATAAGTTACATCGTTCTCCCTTATCGGGACTTTATATTCAGTTAAGTATTGTATTCTTCCAGTCAAGAGAGCAGAGGGTCTATATATATACAACATTACAGTATTTTTACCACAATCGAGCTATAATTAGTGTGCAGGATCCTATTGGGCAGTATTATAGTATTTTCACCACCATCGAGCTATACTCGGGGGCACGCCCCTATTGGATAACCTCTGATCAGATGGTAAGTTATATACCGAGCCTACTATGGCCGAGAGCCTATGAGCGGGCCCAGAATGGCTGAGATACAAAGCTTAGTATGGCCAAGCACCTATGAGCGAGCCTACTACGGAAAAGCAGTTACACATACCGAGCCTTACAGGGCCGGACAACTATTCTACTTACTATATTAAGAGAGTTGAGTCACTATCAGCAGGTAAGCATATCTTCAGATTATCTTTGACTCCCAATTACTTTCAGTTATTATATTATCAGTTCAATATCAAATTTCAGTTATTTTGTCGCCTTACACAATCGGTACATTATTTCGTATTGACGTCCCTTTTGTGGGGGATGCTGCATTTCATGCCTGCAGGTCCTGTTAGATAGCTGGATAAACCTTCCCAGTAGACATAGTCAAATGTCAGCTTGGTTGGTAATTTCCACTTCCCCGGGGTTACCAGGTCTAGACCTTGGAGTCCATTTTATATAGACATGTTTGATGGGTAGGTCAAGGCCTTGTCCCGACCATGATACAATTCAGTTATCTTTAGAGGCTTGTAGACGAGTCTTGTATATTTTTATTGTTAGTATTGTGGCCTTGCTAGCAATGTGTGCATGTTCAGCTTGGTATTGTTAGTTGTAGATGTTCGTGGCGGCCTCCTCAGCCTGCATAGTTATGTATATGAGCTTTTGGTTATTTTTAGATGATTCAGAATATGGCCTCGTCGGCCTAAGTTGAGGGTTACCCCTCCAGAGTTCACAGTTACAGAGTGGTACGTTCGGGAAAAATATTGTACTGGGTGCCGGCCACGCCTCCCCAGGTTTGGGACATGACAAATCTCCCGGATGTAGACCTTACAACTGCTCCAAAGTGTGTAAAGTCATGACTTGAATGAGATGTGAAACTTGGTCAGTCTGTCCACAATGACCCAAACTACGTCAAATCTCCTCAATGTCCGTGGAAAACCTACCAAGAAGTCTATCGTGATACGCTCGCACTTCCACTCCGGTATGACAATCTTCTGAAGCAAACCACCTGATCTCTGAAGCTCATACTTGACCTGCTGAAAATTCAAACATCAAGCAACGTATCCAACAATGTCTTTCTTCATCCTCTGCCAATAAAAATGCTGCATCAAATTCAGGTACATCTTCGCAGCACGGGATGAATAGAATAACGCGAACAATGAGCCTCCTCAAGGATGAACTTTCTCAATCCATCTACAATAGGAACATAAATCCCGCCTGAAGCCACAACACACCATCTGGATTACAAGTCCGGAGTCGAATCCCACAGGGAATTAACCTACTAATTACAACCACTAGATTCACACGAATTCAAGTAATCAACCTTCAGAAATATGAAATAACGATTTGAATGTTTACTAACTAAGAGTAAAGTAATTAAAATGCAGTAATTTATAACTAATGGAGGAAACATTGTGGACAAGATTTGGAAAAGTCTAGGGTTATGATTTCCCCTAATGTTAGAATCCTCCCCGCTACGTTCTCTTTAAATTCGCCTAAGTATTTTCTACCGATCGTGAGTACTTTGGGTGTCATAATTCTCTTTCGAGTAACTACCACAATTTACTAAGCGTATTCTTCCGAACCACGCTAGTTGGTCTAGTTTACCGCTCACTAAGATCACACCAAGGTTTCGTTATTCCTAATCCCACATTTGAACCCTTTGTATTGATTCCTCATATATGTTAGGAGTGATGTTGGTCAACAACTACCTAAATGTGTACCATTTTCCAAGCAATACACACTAAATAGGCACAATCAATTGAGGCCCCTTCAATCAACCACAATAATCATATAGTTGAACAAGTAGAGAAAAATAAATGGCCAATTCATATTAAACGTAGTATAAAATCATCCTCTTATAGGTTCCATCAAACCCTAGTTAGAAGGTTTAGCACTCATAATCATACCAACAATCATGATAATAATTGAAAGCATTAAAATACAGAATAAGGAAGAATGGAAGAGAAAAATTCTTGCGATTCGCTGCTTCTAAGTGGTCCCCTAGGCTTTTTCCTCTCCAATAATGTCTAACCCCCAAGAAATAGGTTTAGGACCCCTTTTATACATGTTGGGGGCGTGTAGGGTCAAAACTACCAAGTATGAGTCAAAATAGGATGAAATCCGCCTTAACCGTCTCGCTTGGCCCATGGCGCCAATCAGGACGCCAAAATTTTTCACTAATCTGCCTTTGGCGTTTTGGTTGGTGCCTGGCACCAACCTGGGCACCAAACTCATACTCCCTCCAAATTCTTCCGTTCTTACTTCACTTTGCATGGAAGCTTGCCAAATCACTTCAAATTGACTCCTACACATATAAACACCATTATTAAGCTCGAGTCACAAATATTTACACCAACGTTAACATGATTGAGTTATAATGCAAGGCAAATTACATGCAAAAATATGGATTTTTAGCCTAACATCATCACCCCACACTTAAGCTCTTGCTCGTCCTCGAGCAACCTAAAACCTTGCTAACCAAACATTGCATGCAAGACATCATACAATGGAGGAACATTTGGAAATTCAACACACTACACCTATACCATGGTTGATACCAACAATTGAGACCTTGCATACGCATTCATACCTTTCCCAACTTTCACATGCCGGAATTATAGTTACCAATTAAAAATACTCAAACAACCTTCCCATAACCACCCAACCTCAAAGACCGACTCGTCGCCAATAAGCACTCTCAACTCGTGCACTCACCCAACAAGAGATGTTTAATAATGTCAACTATCCGTCATGGAGTCATGTGCCTCACCAAAGAATAAGAGGGTATTTTGTCCACACATTCAAATATGCATTCGAATATTATTTAAGGACGTCACATATATGAACAAAGAACCACTTACTCTCACAAAGAAATTCATGTACATCCCGTGGTTGTACCATAGGCTTTCCCGTAATGTATATCTCCACTTATATAAGCTCGCAAAGTCTAGGATCAATTAGGTATTTACGGATTGTAATGTAGGCTAAAGGATGGGTAGGATATATTTTTTGATATAGTGACTCAATCTCCTAAGCACTTTAATACACTACACTTATGTTTCCACTACACACTTTTCATGACCAATTCAAGCAATGCCACGAAACCATATACAACGTTGCCCTTTTTTTTTAAGCCTAACTCTCCATTCACTAGCCCGGATCCTGATGAATAGGAGGTGTATTTTCTATATACTGTTTCTTAAAACTTTTTTTATTTTTATTTTCTTTGCTTTTCTTTTTCTTCAACACTCTCTGTAATTTTTAGGTTGCTCGGCTAATGGTCTTCCATAACATACCTGCACCTTTTGGCCTTTCTGTGGTTCCACTAAAAATCTATCCCAACTCTCACCTTACTCTTCTAGGGACTCAAGCGCTTTCGGAGGTAAAAGTTCAACAACATTTAATTAAGAACAAAATGGGAATTGGCTTGTAATGTAGTGCCAAAGAAAGGCTTTTAGGCTCAAATGGCTATCTAAGGATAATTTTATTTATGTTGGCATAATATCTCAATGGACAATCGAAGGAATGCCTATATGATCTCCTAGACTCATAAATCTTACTTATTTCGCTTCGACTAACACACATGGCAAGTTCTAGACAAACACATGATAGCACATAATGTAATCAACATCTCACATCACACAGTGCACATGACTCCAATCAGTATGGTTCCATTCCAACTCTCAAGTTTAGGCAAGTAATCACAAAGTCAAGAAATATTAAGCAATAAAGCACTACATGAACAATGAGTCAAGTATCTGAGAGAAAGCGTCACAAACAGGCTATTCAATCTTTCACGGCATCAATTATCATTAAAACATGTAACAAAGGTAATTTGCATGCTACGGCCTAACTATGTTAGCATCAAATAGGTCAAAAGGCCTATATGGCACTCAAGTTTTCTTCCCTCGGTTTCCTAAAAAATAAAAAAATAAAATAAACTACCCGATTCAAGTTACATCCCTTGGAAAAGAACCGATGCCAAAAGAAAAATCAAGGGGGATTATTATCTAACTACGACTAACTAACAATAATAAAAAATATTTTTGGAATTTTTTAAATTTTTTTTATTGGTCCTTAATCCCTCAAGAAAGTTGTCCAAGAGATCTGTCGTCGGGAAAAGTCAAAAAAAAATTTCAAACTAATTCTACTATGCTACATTACTACTATTAACTACAAAATTAAAATAAAAAATTTAGAAATTAAAAAGAAATTAGAATCTAAAAATAAGAAGTTACATTAGTACTAGGTACTAACATACTACTACTACTCATCCAAGGAAATTCCGCACCCCACACTTAAAAAAATGCAGTGTGCCCAATGCACATACAACAAAAATGAAAAGCAGTAGGGTGGATAGAAGTAACTCCCGTACTAAGCTGACCCATTCGGGTCATAGTCGGAGCGCTCTCCATCTGAGTCCTCATCTACCAATCTACACGCCTGCCCCGATCTACGAGATCGCAAACCACCTGATGTGCTGTCCTCCGTAGCACTCACCACTGCTAAAGGCCCATCAACCTTCTCATCACCCTTGCCCCTATTAGGAGATGTGGAATAGTGTTCCTATCTTCAGAAGAGTGAAGCGGGATACCCGGTGACAATCTTAGAAGTTTCTTGGTCGACCCCAACAGTGGACAATCCTGGTTCAACTTCTACATTTCTGCCTCTATCACACCTACCTTTTTTCAAAACAGGATCATCATATAATACATGTGACGCTGCATGTTGTCATCCCGTTCTTGCATGGCTGCAACGTTCATATTTGGACCATTCTCCTGTGGTATCACTGAGATATCTAGCAACTCAGTCGGAGCCGACACAATCTCATGAGCTTCCTCATAAACCGGGACCTCCTTCTGCAGCAACAATTATCTCAATAGGTTCCCGTAAAGGAACCTCCTAGAGTCATTCATAAATCTGGTGCGAGTCATCTCATCAAGCATCAACTGACCAATATTGACAGGTTTCCCAATCATAAAGAAATATATCAAACAAACCCTCGCTCTCGTGCAATTTGAAGAATGCTCACCCGGCATGATACAAGCAAGAACAAAGTTATGCCAGACCTTAGCTATTCTATTGACGTTAATCTGGCACATGTACTTGTGGGTGTCATTTCGTTGTGTACAAATCCACTTCGCCATCAAGTTTTCCCCATATAATGTCTGACGGATGGCCGGGTAATCTGGACTGTGCAAGAACTTTTGAAAAATTTGCGGATCATGGTTCAGAGACCCCTAAAACTCACAAAGTGCTTGAGCTTGCAAGTTGATCCCCACACCTCGCACATCGGCTTCATTTATCTTACTATTCCAATTAGCATATAGTTCTTTCACTATGCTCAAATTAGCTGGCTCGGGGCATTCTAACAAATGGTCCAGCTTCAACTCCTTTATTTGGTCCAGAACGGTGGGAATATGCTGCTCCAAAGCTGTAGTGTTGATGACCATTTCTGAGACATACCGCTCGTATGGTACAAAGGAGTGGTACCAACTTCTTGCATCTCTCTATATACCTGGAGGGCTGGACGAGGAACACGAGACTTCCTTGTTGAAGGTTCTGCCACTTGCTTTCCTTTTCCCGATTTGCATGAAGAAACCTCACTTTGTTTTCGCTTCTTCGTGGATGAGCCAGCTGTAGAAGGCTTTGCCGTTGCCTTTGCCTTTTGTGAACCTTCACGAGCCATTAGTATTGACACTTGTGAACAACGAATGCTGCATTAGTGAAAACTTCAAAGATCCTCTATAGATAAAAGATAGGGTTGGGGTGACCGCACAGTTAAGATTTAAGCAATGCTTCGGGTAGTCAAGACTTCCCCTGAGCAACCAACAACATCTGCATATAGCATATAACGGCATCACATACATTACAATGCATCGCACTACAATCGGGCCTTTAAAGTAGATTGATCAGAGCTTTCTTTGACACGAGTCGCTACCCAAGCATTAGGATACACTACAACACAATGAAACAACTAGAAAAAGAAAAGAAACAATAAAATACACGACAAGTGCACACATATAGGCTCACACATACGAACTTCATGCACAACATTACTCTCTAATACCCCACACTCATACCTTAGTGCCAACAAACAATGCTCGGCTACTCAGACTTCCTGGGCCATCAACAATGTTCTTTTAATAATTTCATCGAACACTTGGTACGTAATACTTTCATTCAAGCCTTTAAAACCATTGGACAAGTTCCCTACCCTCCCAAATTCAATGAGGTGGTGGGACTTTTAGTTTTCCACCCCGTAGTCAATCAACAATGCCAAACAAAAACAAACTCAGTTGCAGTTCAATATGCAATTGCTAACATTCTACTCAATGGGAAGTTTGAGGAAGAAGAAGAGTGAGAGATGAGAAAACAATAATACTACAAAATCAAGAAGTAATTAAAAAAATGATAAGTAGACAAAAAGAGAAAATGAAATTAAGAGAAGAAAAAAAAGAAACAAAACTCACATGTGCTTGAGAGAAAGAAGAAACAACGAGTGGGGAGGGGGGGGGATTTGTTTTTTAGGGTGTGATGGGTCGGGTTACGGGGTACTGATGTTTTATTATAATTAGGTGGGGGTGGTGATGGGTTTCGGTCGGGTTTACGGGGTAAAACGTGTAGGACTTACCTGGCCGTTTTCATCTGTGCCTAACACTGAAGAAAACAGCAGCGTGCGTGAATTTTCTGCCTTTGATGTTTTTATTGGCGCTTGGCGCCTAGTTGGGAGTTGAACTGCTGCTGATTTTTTTTAATCTAAATTAAAAATAGACAAAAACAAGAAAATTGGGTTGCCTCCCAACAAGCAATTGATTTAACGTCACAGCATGACGAATTACAATATTACAATGGGTTGCCTCCCTCGAAGCGCTTGATTTAATGTTGCAGCACGACTCAGGCCATTCCTTTATCAAGGATCCTTCAAGTACATGGTCGATATCACTTTATCTTCCTCAACCATGCCTTGATAATGTTTTAGTCTTTGCCCATTAACTTTGAACTTGCGGAAGCCATCTTCTGATGCAATTTCAATGGCTCCGGCAGGATGTATCTCTACCACATGAAATGGTCCTGACCATCTTGACTTCAACTTGTCCGGAAACAACTTCAATCTCGAATTGTATAGAATACCACATCTCCAGGTTTAAAACTCCGCTCAAGAATATTTTTATCATTCATCATATTCATTCTCTCCTTGTATAGTCTTGTGCTCACAAAAGCATGGTAGCAGAACTCATCAAGCTCATGCAACTATGTGACTCTACTTGTAGCCGCAACTTCCATATCGAGATTCAGCTGGCTCAATGCCCACAAAGCTCTATGCTTCAACTCCACGGGTAAGTGACACGCCTTCCCAAACACCAATTTATACGGTGACATGTCAACTAGAGTTTTGAAAGCGGTACGATAGGCCCAGAGTGCATCATCTAACTTTCTTTCCCAATTCGTTCTTGTAGCATTCACCATTTTTGTCAAAACTCTCTTTATCTCTTAGTTCAAAACTTCCACTTGCCCACTCATTTGTGGGTGATATGGGGTGGCGACCTTGTGGTGCACACCATATTTTTCTAACAACTTTACGGAGGCTCGGTTACAGAAGTGAGTGCCTCCATCACTAAGTTTTGCCCTTGGAGTGCCAAACCGGGTGAATATATTCTTTCTCAAAAAACAAAATGGCCCCCTTTGCATCATTTTTAGGGAGTTCCACAGCTTCCACCCATTTTGACACATAGTCCACAGCTACGAGTATGTACTTATCGCCATATGAGCTGACAAAAGGCACCATGAAATCAATTCCCCATACATCAAGCACTTCCACCTCCTGAATTGGGTTCATGGGCATCACATGTCGGTGGGAAATATTTTCGGTTCGTTGGCATTCATCACAAACCTTCACCCAGAAGTGTGCATCTCTGAACAATGTTGGCCAATAGAAGCCCGACTCCAACACTTTCACAAATGTCCTTACTCCCCCAAAATGGCCACCATATAGGGATGCATGACAAGCCTGCAAAATAGAAGATTGATCTATCTCGAGAATACATCTCTGGATCATGTTTCCAACAAAAATCCTAAACAAATAAGGCTCATCCCAAAAGTACATATGAAAATCATGGAAGAAAATTTTCTTTTGTATAGAGGATAGGTCATAGAGGACAATACCGCTCGTCAGGTATTTTGCAATGTCTGCATACCATGGCTCTACTCAAGGCTCGTAGCCAACAGTTGTTCATATGTCTCCACAATATTTTCGACCTCAACCTTCTTCTCTGCTCCTTCCATCCTAGACAAGTGATTAGCCACTTGGTTCTCCGTTCCCTTTCGGTCACAGATTTCCAAGTCAAATTCTTGCAGCAGTAGCACCCATCGAATCATGCACGATTTTGACTCCTTCTTCTCAATTAGGTACCTGAGAGCAGCATGGTCAGTATTAGGGGTGTACATGGACCGGGTTGGTTCGGTTTTTATCAAAACCAAACCAAACCAACTATATCGATTTGGATTGGTTTGGTTTTGTCGGGTTTTCGGATTTTTATTACTTAAATGTTATTTCAATCTTACTTTGCTGAATATTTGATAAGTATATATATATAAAATATAAAAAATTGACAAACATATTATCTATTAAAATATTCTTATGGTAGAATTCTATTAATAATACATAATAGTTACTTTTTTAGCCATCTGACAATAAGTTTTTGTTGATGTACACTTTCAGGCTAACCGAATTTAGTAATTAAACATAAAAATCAATATGATACCTAAATATTAATAATCAGTTCACATTTAAAAAATATATAAGAATTTAATAGAACTTAACATATGATATGAATAAGGAAGAACAAAGCAATAGACGCATTTCAGTAACACTTGATAAGAAAGTTATCATACAACCCATTATTTAAGGTCAATAAATATGGAGCACGTCATATTCTATTAAACTTTATATCCCGCAAGAGAAAATATTTCTAGACATTTTTAAAGAAAATTCTATACAAAATCTTAAAAGTATATATAGAAATTATATATTTATATATCGGGTTGGTTCGGATTTTTTTACTCAATACCATACCAAATCAAGCGAAACCAAGTCGGGTTTTTTAATCGGTTTGGTTTGACTTTTTGGTTTGGTACGGTTTTTCGGTTCGGTTTGTACACCCCTAGTCAGTATACACAATTACCTTCGGGCCTATCATGTATGACTTGAATTTGTCAAATGAGAACACAACTGCTAACATCTATTTCTCGGTCACTGTGTAATTTTGTTGGGCACCACTCAAGGTTCTACTTCCATAGTAGATTGGATGCATGACTTTATCTTTTCGCTGCCCAAGAACTGCTCCCACAACATAGTCGCTTGCATCACATATCATCTCAAAAGGTTGCCCCCAGTCAGGTGCCACTATGATTGGTGCAGTCACCAACCTCTTCTTCAATTCCTCAACAACTACCCTGCAGTTATTAGAAAACACAAAAGGGTGATCTTTTTCAAGCAGTTTACACAAAGGGTTAGCAATTTTGAAAAAATCTTTTATAAACCGCCTATAGAAACCTCGGTGGCCAAGGAAACTTCTTATTGCCTTGACGGAAGTGGGTGGTGGTAACTTTCCTATTACATCAACCTTTGAACGATCCACCTCAATTCCCTTACTTGGCACTAGGTTCCCCAAGAATATACCTTCCTATACCATGAAATGGCTCTTTTCCCAGTTTAGCACCAGATTAGTCTCCATACATCTCTTCAACACTCTTTTCAGATTCCTAAGGCAATCATCGAACGAGTTGCCCACTACTGAGAAATCATCCATGAAGACTTCCATTATGTCCTCTTCCATATCTGTGAAGATGATCATCATGCACCTTTGGAATGTGGTGGGTGCATTGCATAGGCCAAACGACATTCTCCGAAAAGCGTAGATACCATATGGACAGGTGAATGACGTTTTTTCTATATCCTACTGGGCAATAGAGATATGATTATACCTCGAGTATCCATCCAAAAAGTAAAAGTGGGACCTTCCTGCCAATTTATCTAGCATCCGATCAATGAACGACAAGGGAAAATGGTCTTTTCGGGTGGCTTTGTTCAATCTTCTATCGTCCATTCAAATTCATCATCTCGTGACTGTTCTTGTCGAGATCAGATCATTGCTCTCATTTTGCACCACAGTCATTCCACCTTTCTTTGGAACATACTGAACTGGGTTAACCCAGTTGCTGTCGGAGATGGGGAAAATGATTCCCGCATATAACCACTTGATCACCTCATTTTTCACGACTTCTTTCATGTTGGGGTTCAACCTTCTTTGATGTTCTCTGAAAAGTTTGTGCCCATCTTCCAGTAAAATCTTATGCACACAGAAGGCTGGGCTGATACCCTTAATATTTGCAATGGTCAAACCAATTGCAGTCTTGCACTCTATTAACACCTCCAAAAGTTGTTCTGCCTGCACATATAACAAACTAGATGAGATAATAACAGGTAAAGTCGAGTTAGGCCCCAAGAAATAATACCTGAGGTGAGATGGTAGCGGTTTCAGTTCCAACTATGGTGGCTCTTCGATCGATGGCTTAGCTGGAGGAGTCTTTCTTTCTTCTAAGTGTAAATACTCAAATTCAAGCTCTCTTTTCCAGTACCCTTGGCCTTCAAGAGAAAACACCCACTCCGCCAAGTCCTCACCATTTACCTCTTCTAAGTTCACGAGGAAGGCCGCAAGAGGGTCTTTTGCATTAAGTTCCTCATCATCTTCCTCCATGATCACATCCACAACTTCTACCAAAGAGAAATTTGCAAACTCACTGGGTCGCCGCATGGATTTTTGCACACTAAATGTTATTTCTTCGTTATTTAGCCTCATTTTTAGCTTCCCAATTTCACAATCAATCAGAGCTCTTCCCGTGGACAAGAACAACCTTCCCAAAATTATGGGAATATCCTCATCAACCTGGCAGTCCAGAATGACAAAATCTGCTGGAAACACAAAGTTTCCAACTTGCACAAGTACATCATCAAGTATATTAGATGGATTTTTCACTGTTTAGTCAGCTAGCTGTAGAACATGGATGTGGGCCTTGCTCTTCCAATGCCTAACTTTTTATAGATAGACAATGTCATCAGATTTATGCTCGCCCAAGCCACACAATGCTTTGGCGAATGCGTAGCTACCTATGGTGCATGGAATTGTGAAGCTTCCAGGGTCGGTGGCTTCTCATCTATAGGTCTTGTCACAACAACACTACAGGTCTGAGTCAATGTCACAGTTGCCAAGTCTTGAAAGTCGAACTTGCGTGACATCAAGTCCTTCATCATTTTTGCATAATCTGGCATCTCCCTCAAAGCATCAATTAGGGGAATGTTTACATAAATTTGCTTCAACATTTCCATGAATATTTTATACTGCTCATCCTTATGATATTTAGCCAATCTCTGCGGGAAAGGTGCTGGAGGTCGCTTTCTTCCTGTGAATTGAGTTATATCCATCTCGGGCACTTTTGCTAATGCCTTCTCTTGCACTTTCTCAGTCTCCTTTACAACCTCTTTTTCTTTTTTTTCTTCCTCTTGTGCATGTTGTACTGTTACCTCCGTTAAACTTGTTGAATTATCCACCTCGACTGGTACTAGCACAAGTATCTTAGTTGATTGGATTTCGCGAGCAATTTCTTGCTCTAGATCAAGATATCTACCATTCCTTAGACTCACCGCCATAAGCTGCTTTGGACCCTACTCTTTTGGATTGATATGTATGTCTATAGGTAATGTCCCTTGGGGGCGATTATTCAATGCCATTGACATCTGCGCTAATTGAATCTCAATGCCTTTTATCGCTGAGTAGTGTGCTTCAAATTTCTCTTGCATTTTTACTGGACCCAATCAATTGTTGTAGCATTCCTTTAATTTCAGACAACCCATCTTGTCTCACTATCTGTTGTTGTTGAGGCTGTTGATAAGCTAGTTGCTGAATTTGCTGATTGTATCCATGTTGGCTTTGGTAAGCACAACTTGACCCTGTGGTCGCATAACTCCAGGATTGTTGCTATTTTTGTACTACTGTTGTGCTGGTCTATACTGCTGGTTCTGTTGCCCCCAATTCTGACCACCTTGCCTCTGTCCTCCATAGTTCCCCACACAGTTCATATTTTCCTAATAGTTCTGGTTGTCACTTTCACCACTCCATGAGTACATATACGGTTGGTTAATGCATGGTGTACATAAGCCCCCATTAGTAATGTCAACTATTTGTACCTACTTCTGGCCTGGTTCATCAATATTCTTGGTGAGGATACTCATTTGCATCATCAGAGTGGCCATATTCTCGGCTATGGAATTGTTTGGGTCCAAAGCTACTGAGTGAACTACAAGGGTGATTGTAGCATTTCTTATCATCCATCCTGAGTTTTAAGCCATTTTATCTAGCAGGACCTTACGCTCTATAAATGATTTGCTAAAAAATGCTCCACCTACTGAAGCATCAACATTGGCCTTTAAGCTATCGGCCAATCTCATGTAAAACCTTTGTCCCAACATCTGATCTGGAATGCCATGATATGGACACTTAACCAACATCCCCTTGAACCTCTCCCACATTTCTTGTAGTGTTTTAGCTGGTTTTTGCCTGAAGCTCAATATCTCATCAACTTGCTTGGAAATTTTATTTGGTGGGTAGATCTTGTTCAAACACTGCTTGACTAATTCCTCCCAAGTGGTGATGGAGTTTATGGGGAGCAAATTGATCCAAGTCTGAGCTTCTCCAGTCACTGAGAATGGAAACAATAACAATGTGGTTGCTTCCTGTGTCACATTCAGTTGCCTTTGAGTGACACAAATTGACAAAACGTTTTTCAAATGCTGCTATGGATCTTCAATGTAAGACCTAGAGAACAGTCCCTTGTTCTACAACAAATGTAGCATGTTGTTTGTGATTTGAAATGACTCCTCTTGTATCCGAGGGACTGCAATCGCGGTTGCCAAATTTTCAGTGGTGGGTTGTGCCCAATCATACAAGGCCGCTTCTGGCACAAGAGGTGCCACACCCTGATTGTTCGGGTCATTCAGATTGTTTTGGTTGTTTTGGTCGTCTATGACGTCACCCATGTCTAGTTCAAATCGTTTTGTTGAGTTCTGTTGTCATTTGTCCATCTTGTTTGCACGATTTAAAGCTCTTGAAACCTTTCTCAGGATCCGATAATGCTTCAAACAATTTACCAGTTCTTGAGGAGTTTCTAGGCATACACATGTAACACCTAAGACTACAAGCATTAGAATTTCAATATAATTAATTTAAAATGAAGAAACTTGATTAAACTAAGAATCCTACCAATTCTTCTAGCTATAATTAATAACACGGTTAATTCCCTGGTAACAACACCAAAATTTGATCACGTCCAACTATGCCTCCTAAGAGGCCTAGCGATCGTTGCAAATATAATCCAGTTTACAAGTCCGGGGTCGAATCCCACAGGGAATTAACCTACTAATTACAACCACTAGATTCACACAAATTCAAGTAATCAACCTTCATAAATATGAAACAATTTGAATGCTTACTAACTAGGAGTAAAATAATTAAAATGCAGTAATTTATAACTAATAAAGGAAATGTTGTGGACAAGATTTAGAAAAGTCTAGGGTTATGATTTCCTCTAATGTAGAAATTCTCCCCTCTACGTTCTCTATAAATTCTCCTAAGTATTCTCTACCGATCGTGAGTACTTTGGGTGTCGTAATTCTCTTCCGAGTAACTACCAAAATTTACTAAGTGTATTCTTCCGAATTACGCTAGCTGGCTTTAGTTTACGCTCACTAAGGTCACACCAAGGTTTCGTTATTCCTAATCCCACCTTTAAACCCTTCGTATTGATTCCTCATATACGTTAGAAGTTATGTAGGTCAACAACTACCTAAATGTGTACCCTTTTTCGATCAATACACACTAAATAGGCATAGTCAATTGAAGGCCCTTCAATCAACCACAATAATCATATAGTTGAACAAGTAGAGAAAAATAAATGGCCAATTCATATTAAATGTAGTAGAAAATCATCCTCCAATAGGTTCCATCAAACCTTAGTTAGAAGGTTTAGCTACTCATAATCATACCAACAATCATGATAATAATGGAAAGCATTAAAATACAGATTAAGGAAAAATGGAAGAGAAAAACTCTTGCGATTCATTGCGTCTAAGTGTTCCCGTAGCCTTTTTCCTCTCCAATAATGTCTAACCCCCAAGAAATAGCTTAAGAACCCTTTTTATACATGTTGGGGGCGTGTAGGGTCGAAATTACCAACTCCTAGCCAAAATAGGACGAAATCCGCCTTAGCTGTCTCTCTTGGCGCCAATCAGGACGCCGAAATTTTTCACTATTCTGCCTTTGGCATTTTGGTTGGTGTCTGGCACCAACCTGGGTACCAAACTCATATTCCTCCAAATTCTTCCATTTTTACTTCACTTTGCATGCAAGCTTGCCAAATCACTTCAAATTGACTCCTACACATATAAACACCATTATTAAGCTCGAGTCACAAATATTTACACCAAAGTTAACAAGGTTGAGGTATAATGCAAGGCAAATTACATGCAAAAATATGAATTTTTAGTCTAACATCAGTGACCTCCTTAGCACCATCGCACAACACTATGTACTTATGGACAAGCAAATAAGGATATTTATACTGACGAGCCTTGATGCGCTCAAACATGGATGACTGAGATACAAGTAGGGAATGTGCTAAGCTTCCAATATATCCAGTCTTACAAACCTCTTGGCCAAATCCTGAACATCCATAGCCAAAGGCCTCTCCCAGGTGGAATAAATGTTAAACTCCCTATACTCTGCCTTCTTACTCAAGGTGTCTGCTACCGCATTGACCTTTCCGAGATGATAAAGAATGGTGATATCATAATGTTTCAACAGCTCCAACCATCTAACTTGCCTCAAATTCAAATATTTCTGTTTAAACATATGTTGGAGACTCCGATGGTCCGTATATACCTCACAAGACATGCCATATAAGTAATGCCTCTAAATCTTGAGCGTGTGTACAATAATTGCTAACTCCAAATCATGCACTAGATAGTTCTTCTCATAAGGCTTAACTGGCACGATGCGTAGGTAATCCTCACATTGTCCTACATCAACATACACCCAATGGCAACCTAAAAAGGCATCACAATAAACCATATTTGACCACGATCTTGAAGGCAAAACCAACACTGAAGTTGTAGTAAAGGTTGTTTCTATTCTAAAAGCTTACCTCACACTCGTCCAACCACCTGAACGGAGTGCCCTTCTGAGTCAACTTAGTCAATGGGGCTTTAATAGATGAAAATCTCTCTACAAAGCTACGGTAATAACCGGTCAAACCCAAGAATCTCCTTCTCTCTATAGAGGTAGAAGGTCTGGGCCAACTCTGAACTTCCTCAATACTCTTCAGGTCCACCTTGATCCCATCACTAGATACTACATGACCCATGAATGCCACCGAGTCAAATCAAAACTTACACTTGGAGAACTTAGCATATAGCTTTATCTCCCTCAAAGTATGAAGCACGATCCTCAAATGCTACTCATGCTCCTCCCTACTACGAGAATACACCTATATGTCATCAATGAACACAATGACAAGCAAATCCAAATAGATCTAGAACACACTGTTCATCAAATACATGAAAGCTATTGTGGCATTAGTCAACCCAAATGACATCACCAAAAACTCATAATGCCCATAACGAGTCCGAAAAGTAGTCTTAGGAATATCTGAAGCTCTGATCTTCAACTGGTGAAACCAAAACCTCAAATCAATCTTTGAGAACACCTTGGCACCCTCAAGCTGATCAAACCAATCATCAATGCACAACAACAGATACTTGTTCTTGATGGTCACCTTATTCAGCTGCGAATAGTCAATACACATTCTCATAGAGCCATAATTCTTCATAAGAAACAACACCGGTGCACCCCCAAGGTGAAATATTTTGTCTGATGAACCCCTTATCTAACAACTCCTGCAACTATTTCTTCAATTCCTTCAACTTTGCAAGAGCCATACAATATGGAGGAATAGAGATAGGCTATGTGCCCTGTGCCAAATAAATATCCCTACTGGGTGACATGCGAGGTAGGTCTGATGGAAAAACCTTTAGAAACTCCCTCACTACTAAAACTGACTAAATAGTAGGAGTATCAACACTAACATCTCTTGCAAAGGCTAAATATCAACATCTTCTCTGAACCATTCAGTGAGTCATCAAGAATGAGATCCCTCTACTATGAGTGCAACCGAGATAACCCTTCCACTCCAACCTCGACAACCCTGGTATCAACAATGTCACGGTCTTAGCATGGCAATCAATTAATATCATAGTGCAGAGATAACTAATCCATACTCAAGATCACATCAAAATTCACTATATCTAACAATTCGAAGTCCATCCTCATCTCAAAACCATAAATAGTTACCACACATGACCGATAAAATCGATCCACCACAAAAGAATTACCAACAAGTATGGACAGATGCACAAGAGCATAAACAAAAACACGAGGTATATCCAGACAAGAAGAAAAGTATGATTACACAAGTAAATAAGTAGAACCAGGATCAAATAATATTGAAGCATCCTTGTGGCACAAAAAAATAATAAATGTAATCACTACATCAGAAGCAACAACCTCCGTCCTCCCTGTCGCGCCCCTTTTTCTCGCGAAATCGGATTTCGACATGTGACAACTCTTTTAAATGGGTATTAAAAGAGAAGAGTCTCTACCTAATGATTTTAAGGTGCGTTAGGACACCTATTGTGCAAATAAATCTATTTGATTAGTCAACGCCACCGAAGATCGGGTAAGGGCTCAAGTTACCTCAAAGAGAAGGTATTAGGCACTCCTCGAGGTCCACAAGTGTGGGTCCCGACCGAACTTAAGTTATGTGAATTAGATACGTGATCAAATAAGTAAAGAGAGTACGAAAATCAAAGAATTTTATTACGAAGACCTTAATGCGAATGTAGAGGTACTGTTGTTACAACTCTACTAGGAAGAAAGAAAGAGGGGTGGGGGGGGGATCCTAAGTTTTTTAGCCTAAAGGATCACTCCATGCAATATAAATAATACTTTGCAACTCCCTTTGGGTAGGGTGTTGCTCATATTATTCAGCAGGCACAGACTAACATATCCTGCTACCCGATTACTATGTTAAAGTTGTTTACCTAAAAGTGCTCTAATTCAATTCTAAGCCGTACCATACGCGTGCACTACCCGTCCCATACCTATGATCCAAGAGGTTTTGGACCTCTATTTGGATGGTTCTAGACCTTACCTAGGCTGCTTAAAAATGAAAGCTAAACCACAGACAAAAAAACATAAGACTTCATGTAAAGGCAGTTAGAGGCTCACATTAACATCCACACTTAGACAACAAATGCACACAAACTAATATTCAAGTTAGGAGGTTTCAGAATTAAGAACCTTAGGCTCTATAGACATGATTTCTAGGTGACCTTTAAAAATATGCGAGTAGATCAGATGCAAGATGTTGCTCATAGACAAGATTATACAGTTGTTACAAGTTGGTTATTGAAATCGAAAGTTTCAAGTTATTAAATATATGTGCTATGCCTAGGTGATCTACGCAGTTGAGTATAACAAAATTTGTTGGGAGAAGTCGCACAATTATTCATGATCTCTAACAGTAGCGCATATAAAACAGTGTTTAAGCGGTTTAGCATTAACAAATTAGGGCGAGTAATTATACCCTATAGGCAGTATTTCTAACTTGTAGTACTTAGAGCTTATTTTATTGTCATATCTTAATCCTATAGGCATATTTTCTAGGTGAATAGCACCAAATAGAATAATTGGAGTCTTATAGGCATGATTTCTAGTGAACGATGCAAATTGAAAGAATAATTAGCGACAACTGGTTCCTATAGGCACATTTTCTAATAGCACATAAAAGTAAACATAATTGCAGCATTTTATTCATGTTTGCTAGCAGGCAATGTGTGTGTGCGTGCTTCCCCTAATGGCATGATTTCTATAGTGCACATAGTGATTGAATAACACATATAGCAAATAAATCACTAAGTCCTATAGGCATATTATCTACCCATTTTGTATGCAAATATTAAAATCTACCCATTTCCCATTTTTAATAACACCCCAATCGTTTATACAAAGTTATTACAGGCCCAATAATGAGTAAGGTACAAAATGTTATACAAATGATGATAATAGGCCCACAACAAGCCCAAATACCCAGCAATGTTTGGGCCTTCAATAACTCTTACACAACATACCCAAACCTCTAATAAAGAGCCATATTCACCACATGACCCCAGAATCCATAAAAGAGCTCAAAGTCGATTCATTTAACAATGTTGCCAAGTATTGCCGCATTTAAATAAACCAACTCAGATATACAACAGATAATAAGAGGGAAAGGGGTGAATAGGGGGTAGTTAAGTTTCAGAAAATGACTAAGGACCCAAGTCCTAGTGTGCCAGAGTTCACAAGGGCCTCAAATGGACCCCGAGCAGTGCTCACACTAGGGAGGTCAGTAGTAAAACCAAGGTAGCCTTGTTTTTCAGCCGGCTAAGAATGAGAACTTTAAGAGAGCATATGTGATAAGTGAAAGAGAGTGGACAATGGTTGAGAGACAGGAATTGAGCGGTACACTTACATCTTAAAAAAACATAGCAAAGTTGAGCACATAGAGCAACTAGTCACACAGGTCATAGGAATCAGAAGCAAGTTCAGTAGGTTTAACACTTAGCACATAGGCAGTCACATAGTGGCAGAGTTAGGAAAATAACAAGTTTGCAAGATTGATAAAGATCATCATGCACAGATACATAATACCAAATAAGTGAAAAACCTGAAGGTCCAAATTATGCTAAGTATATGCCCTAGTGTTACAAGATAGTCATGTTAATTTCTCATCAGGCATTAGAATAACATTTAGAGGTGATAGAGAAACAAAATTTTTTACAACTACTGGTGAATCAAGTGAGTCAAAATATGCTGAGGGGTATATTAGCTAGGAACTAGTCATGGTTGATAAAACAGGGTCTTTGACACTGAATTTAAAGAGAACTAAAATTGAGGTAAAGCAAATAGAATTACATACAAGAACAACCCAGAAAAGTACATTAAGCTATGAACTTCAAAATTGGGAACATATACAAATTACAAAAACATAAGAATGAAATTGCAAAAGTCTAATAACTCACCAGTTAATCGAATAACATTAAAGAACAAAATTCCACAAGAACCTAGAATCCCAATGCGTCAAAGTTCCCAAGAGCTTCGAGAGAACTCCGGGCGATGATCGCACCAGGAGGAGGTTGAGTAACAAGGTCTTAGTGGACTTGGCTTTCAGCCGGCCAAAACAGAATATAGAATAAGAGAATAGCAAAAACCCTAAATTTTTTAGTGAAGTATATGTCGATTCAAGTTTGTCCCAAAAAGGGAAATGAGGGGGGGGGGGTTGTATAGCAGTAAAAATTGAACGAAAACACAAGGAAATCAAATAAATCAAACAACGTATAAGGAAAGAAAGCATGCAAAATCAGTCCAAAATCAATTTTAGGAGAGAAATCGGGTAAACCCTAGTTTTTTTTAGGGAAAGTGTAAATCAACAGAGATCTAAATGAAGTCGGACTCACATAGCATGGTATTGAACGTATGTAGACAAAATAATGCTCAAAATCAAAGATTTGAACCACTTTGGTTTGATTTCAAAAGGTGTTTCTTGCCATGTTTAGGCAAGCGCCTAGGTAACACCAAAACGGACAACTAGTACCAAAAGATTTCAAATATGGCAAGATAATAGTAGTCGAATCCCATTATCAGTGGGATTAGGAGAGGAATTAGGGAAGGAGGCTAGGGTTTAGTGAAGAGGAGATGAGTGACAGAGGGAATAGAGGCGTCTATCTTTAGGAAATGGGGTTAGGGTTAGGTTTTGGGGATATAAGGAAAGTGGGGGGAATGTTGTGAGCCGTTGATCATTTAAACTAATTGGGTCGGGTTTTAGACTGGGCAGGTTTATTAGGTCACTTGGGCTGCTGAGGTTATTGGGACAGTGGTCTATTTGGACCTTAATTGGTCCGAAATTAATCCTAATTTTGGGTCATATTTTAAATAGGAAATTAAAGAAAAACAATTCAATAAAAATAGCTAAATAAAAATATAAAAATGCCATTTATGCAAATTAATATTTTAAAACAATATTAGAATATGATAAAAATATAATATACTATTTTTACCTTGAATAAAATGATAAATGCAATAAAATGCAAAATATAGGCTATTATTGCAAGATTGTGCAAATAGCCTAAAAATACTATTGTAATTATATAAAATAAAGTGAAAATATTTAAAATATGTTTTATGGATTCAAACAATAATTTTAAATAATTAAGTCATCATATAATAATTTGAAGGAGTAATTAATAAATATTCAAGTAATTTAAATGTAAGAAAAATCAATTTTAGAGCTCTAAAATTATGAAAAATTATAAAAAGGCTTGTAAACTAAATAATGACACAAAATGATATTTGGAAAGTATATATATATATATTGTTTGAGAAAATATAAGGGCAAAGTTGGGTATCAACAGCTGCCCCTCTTTACCCGGGAATGATGAAAGAGTTGTCGGGTAAAGAAAATGATGACAAATTTTGGTCGAATGATTTGATTTGAAAAATGGAGGCCGAACCCTGGTTCCTAATTTACCTACACATCCCTGGTGTTACGGGAATCAGGCCGTGTGTAGTTCTGGATCCAACGATGAACTGAACCGATAGAGTTGTTATAGGAATTGTCATATGTTTCGGAAAGGGTTCTTTTGGGTAGGACAATATCGGATGAATTTATACAAAATCATAAATATGAGTCTGAAATGTTACGGATGTATCTCAGGGTGGGTAATTGATGGAGGTTAGTTATGTTGAAATGATTGCAGGACGTGGACATTATGAATGGAAACCAGAGCGAAGATTGCTCATGTTTGAAGAACGGTTACTTCCTGGATTATCTGCAACGCTTAAAACACGATGCATGCAGGTATATATGGATTATTGTAGAAATTTAAACATGATGCAAATTCCTATTGGACAATGAAATTTTTCTTTGGACGGTGAGGATGATGTCCTTAGACTATGATGTCCTGGGCCATGAATTGTGTGATAAGGGATTCGCAGGCCATGAAATTATATACTCGGGCCATGAGGATGGTGCCTCTTGATTATGATCCCTTTGAATGATGATGTGCACTTTGAGAGATCCTATGGCCATGGCATGGTGTCTTCCGGCTATGAGGATGATGCCTTTGGACTATGACGCCTTTGGACAAATGGCGATGTTTTAGCCCATGAAATGCAAAAGATACGATGCTTGGTCATATGCGCAACAAAATAAGACAAGGCTTAGTCTTGTGTAAGATGAGGGTGGTGCTTATCCCCAGGTGGATAGAGGATAGTGCCAAGTTTTAGATAGCATAATGGATATAGTATTTAGTCTTGAGGAAAAGGAAGTGCTTAGCCTTATGCAATTGGGGAGGCAATGCTTAGCCTTATGAAAAGAGGAGACAATGCTTAGTCTTATGCAGGAACGACAGAGTTTAGCCTTATACAGTTAGGGAGCCAATGCTTATCCTCATGCAAAGAGGAGACAATGCTTAGTCTCGTGTAGGAAAGGCAATGCTTAGCCTTATGAAATCAGAGAGGTGGTACTTAGACTCATACAAAGAGGAGAAAATTCTTAGTCTCATCCAATAAAGGCAATGCTTAGCCTTACAGGGAGGCGGTGCTCAGCCTCATGTAAATAGGGGACAATGCTTACTCTCAGGTAGGAACGACAATGCTTAGCCTTATGCAATTAGGGAGGTAGTGCTTAGCCTCATGTAAGAAGGGAGGCGATGCTTAGCATCATGCAGGAAAGGCAGTGCTTAGCCTTATGCAATTAGGGAGGCGGTGCTTAGCCTCATGCACGGAGGAGACAATGCTTAATCTTATGCAGGAAAGACAGTGCTTAGCCTTATGCAATTAGGGAGGTGGTGCTTAGCCTCATACAAGGAGGAGACAATGCTTAGTCTCATGCAGGAAAGGAAATGCTTAGACTTATGCAATTAGGGAGGCAGTGCTTAGCCTCATGCAAATAGGAGACAATGCTTAGTCTCATGCAGAAAAGGCAGTGCATAGCCTTGTGCAATTAGGGAGGCAGTGCTTAGCCTCATGCAAAGAAAACAATGAGTGATAGTAAAGCATTTCTTAGCTAAAGATGCTTGAGATAGATAATTTGTTGTCTTGAAGGTGACCTGATGTGTCTGCAGATATTGTTGTCTTATTGTGCCTGCATCCAAAGAAAAATCATGAATTCTGTGGGGGGAAAGGTCGGTTCATGCCTTCGTCTTCTTGTTTTGCCTGTGCTTCTGTCTTGAGATCCTATTTGAGTTACCCTGGGTAACATCTGGCTTTTATAGAAATAAAGTTTCCGAAAACATGCGTGCATTTGATGAATGTCGTTATTTAAAATATAGTAGCATGTAATATCAATTAATTTAGATGAACCGCTATCTGTGAAATATTTTAGAGACATTGCGACCTCCTTGCTTTAGAATTTTGAGGGCCCTCCTCAAAGTTCTGCCCCAGTTTAAATGCAATTCTTTGACTGTTCCGTGTATGACGAAGTTGGCTGGGTTTGCTTTAGAATTTTGAGGGTCCTCCTAAAAATTCTGCCCTAATTTTTATCATGGCAAAAATGAATATTTTATTAAGATATGACCGAACCCACATACCCTCTTAAACGGGAATCAGGTCAAGCGTATTTCACTTACAAAAAATGAAGGAATGTAAACAATCCTAAATATAGTATCTCTTGACTGCGTCTGAGTTGATAGGTTTTGGCCAAATTTCTCCGTCCATTTATGCAAGTATGAGTGCTCCTTCTGTTAGTACTCGGTGAACCATGTAGGGACCTTGCCAATTGGGTGAAAAATTCCCTTTGGATTCATCTTGATGCGGGAAGATCTACTTTAGCACCAACTGCCCCGGTGTGAATTATTTAGGCCTGACCTTTTTGTTGAAAGATCTGGACATTCTATTCTGGTAGAGTTGACCGTGACATACCGCATTCATTCTCTTTCCATTAGTGAGAGCCAATTGTTCGTAGCGGCTCTGTACCCATTCTACATCGCTGAGCTCAACTTCTTGTATAATTCTCAAAGAAAGAAATTCCACTTCGGCGGGAATAACAACTTCAGTACCGGATACTGGCAAATAAGGAGTTTCCCCAGTTGATGTGCGAACGGTGGTATGATATCCAAGCAGAGCAAATGGTAGCTTCTCGTGCCATTGTTTGTGATTAACTTCCATTTTCCTCAATATCTTCTTGATGTTCTTATTGGCGGCTTCTACAGCTCCATTCATTTATGTCCTGTATGCTGTGGAATTCTTTTGCTTGATCTTGAAGGTCTCACACATGTCCCTCATTAGTTCACTATTAAGGTTGGTGGCGTTGTCAGTGATGATTGATTCTTGTATCCTGAATCGACAGACAATGCGATCCCGAACAAAATCTGCGACGACCTTCTTAGTTACAGCCTTGTAAGATGTGGCTTCAACCCATTTTGTAAAATAGTCTATGACCACTAGAATGAATCTATGCCCATTTGAAGCAGCGGGTTCAATTGGACCAATGACATCCATCCCCAAGAGGAGAAAGGCCAGGGTGCACTTGTTGCATTAAGTTCGTTGGGTGGCACTCGTATCATATCAGCATGTACCTGACATTGGTAAAAATTTTGGACATACTTGATGCAGTCTGTTTCCATAGTCATCCAGAAATATCCTACTCTCAATATTTTCTTGGCTAAGACAAAGTCGTTCATGTGCGGTTCGCAAGTTTCGGGATGTATTTCTTCGAGCAATCTGGACGCTTCATTGGCATCCACACACCGTAATAATCCTAGTTCTGGAGTTCTTCTATACAGAATTCCTCCGCGTTGAAAGAAGTGGTTGGATAATCTTCGGAGTGTGCATTTCTGAGTATGATTTTCATGCTCCGGGTACTCTCTTTTTGCCAAATATTATTTGATGTCATGGAACCATGGATTTACATCACTTTCTTCTTCAACATGAGCACAATAAGCTGGCTGCTTATGAATTCCTATTGGGATACGATCGATGAAATTCTTGTTAGGGTGTTGTATCATGGAAGATAAGGTGGACAATGCATCCGCGAACTCATTCTGGGCCCTCGGAACATGTTTGAATTCTATTTTTGTGAACCTCTTCATCATCTCTTGTACACAGTACAAATATGAATATATTTTGGTATTCTTTGTGGCCCATTCTCCTAAAACCTGATGTACCAAAAGGTCGAAATCTCCAATTTCCAGCAATTCCTGAACATTCATGTCAACGGCTAACCTGAGCCCTAATATGCAGGCCTCATATTCTGCCATATTGTTGGTACATGAAAACCTGAGTTTTGCGGATACCAGATAGTTGGCTTGTTTCTGACACTAAGACTGTTCCAATACCCACTCCTTTGAAGTTTGCGGCTCCATCGAAGAACATTCTCCAACCATCATATGCTTCGATGATATCTTTTCCTACGAATGATACCTCTTCATTGGGAAAATACATTTTCAATGGTTCGTATCCCCCGTATACATGATTTTCTGCCACATGATCCGCCAATGCTTGTCCTTTGACTGCCTTCTGAGTTGCATAGATGATGTTGAACTCAGTCAGTAATATCTGCCATTTTGCTAACTTTCCCGTAGGCATGGGTTTTTGGAAGATTTATTTTAGCGTATCCATCCTTGATATGAGATATGTGGTGTAGGCACAGAAGTAGTGCCTCAACTTTTGAGCTATCCATGTCAAAGTGCAGCAGGTGCATTCCAGCAAAGAATACCGCGCTTCGTAGGGTGTGAATTTCTTACTCAGATAGTATATGGCCTGCTCTTTTCTTTCCGTCTCATCGTGTTGTCCCAGAACACAACCAAAAGCCCCATCTATTACGAATAAATAAAGTAGCAGAGGTCTCCCTGGTTTCGGTGGGACCAGAACGGGTGGTTTGGATAAGTATTCCTTGATTTTGTCAAAGGCTTTCTAACATTTTTTCTGTCCAACTTGTTGCAGTGTCTTTCTTCAACATTTTGAAAATCGGTTCACAGATCACAGTTGATTGTGCTATGAAATGGCCGATGTAATTGAGACGCCCTAAGAAACTCATCACATCTTTCTTATTCTTCGGAGGTGGCAAGTCTTGGATATACTTGACCTTTGATGGGTCTAGCTCAATCCCTCGGCGGCTGAAGATGAACCCTAACAATTTTCCAGCAGGGACTCCGAAGTCACACTTTGTGGGATTCAATTTCAAATTGTCCCTTCAAAGTCGATCAAAATATTTCTTCAAATCTGCTATGTTATTTGTACTCCTTTTAGATTTGATGATGATGTCATCCACGTACACCTCTATTTCCTTGTGTATCATGTCGTGGAAAATGGTTGTCATAGCTCTCATATAAGTGGCTCCAGCATTCTTCAAGCCAAACAATATTTTTCTAGCAATACACTCCCCATGGTGTGATAAAGGCTGTCTTTTCGGCATCCTCTTCATCCATCCAGATTTGATGATACCCCGCGAAGCAATCCACGAAAGATTGGAGTTTATGATAGGCACAATTGTCGATCAGTATGTGTATATTGGGAAATGAGAAATCATCTTTGGGACTTGATCTGTTCAAGTCCCGATAATCGACACACACTCTAACCTTCCCACCTTTCTTCGGAACCGGAACAATGTTAGCCAACCAGGTTGGATATTCAACAAATCTGAGAACTTTGTTTGATTTGCTTAGTGACTTTCTCTTTTATTTTCAAACTCATATCTCGCTTGAATTTTCTGAGTTTCTGCTTTACAGGTGGATTCATGGGATCGGTAGGTAGCTTATGAGCCACTATGGATGTGCTCAAACCGATCATATCATTGTAGGACCATGCAAAAATATCCTCATACTCTTTCAGGAATCGAATATATTCTTCCTTTTCCGATGGTGATAGATAAATGCTTACACATGTTTCCTTGAATATTTCCGAATCTCCTAAGTTAACTGTCTCAGTCTCGTCAAAATTAGACTTAGGCTTGTTTTTAAAGTTTTCCACTTCTCTGACAATTTCCTCAGGTATTATATCTTCTTCCAGATCCTCTGAATCACTATCCTTATATTGCGTTGTCTCATTACATGTCACAGTCGTAGGTTCATCAGGATAAGTAATAATAACGCTGTAGAGAGAAAATGTAAAGGATAATAATAAATACTAAAAATAGCAATGCATTGATAAAAATTTGAAAATGTCAAACAAGCGTAGCTCGATGATTCGAGCAATTATTTTAAAACAAAATTCACTTAAAACAAAATACTGGAAATGTCTTAGACGCTCATAAAATTTCTTTGAAAAATAAGTGATGCTAATTGCCAGGCTACCCAGGAACTCGACGGGCCCTTGATGGTGTAGCAGTCCAGTTCTTGAGAATAGCTCCTTCCTCCATGGTCTGAATAGTAAGGACTTCCTCCTCCTCCTCAACTATCGCACTGCAATCCATGTCTTCATCGTCCAGAAACAACTTCCTTATGCTAGCTAAAACTTCATCTTCTTCATATCCCCACATTAGGTCAACTTGATGAAATGTCCGGTGCAGATGCGGTACTGGATGTTCGAGCAGATAATAAGGATCACGCCATGGCAGTGACCAATCCTGATACTCTTGCCAGGTGTATTCATACCCAAGACCGAAAGTTGTACCGTGACGCTTTAGCTGTATTGGTTTGGTGATCCCTTGGAGATTATTGCTGAGACCCTTGCCAGGTTCATACCCTGTCCATGATAATATGCTTTATATATTGTTGCTCCACCATTTGTCTTTCTCAATTTCATTGACGCGCTCAATGCGATGGTATGTTTCTCCACCCAACTTCCTTCTATTCTCGATGACTGGAACAGTTTGGTTGGTATAAATGGGATTACTCCCATCTCCATGGATGATCACTTCCTGATGGTTCCACTCAAACTTCACATCCTGATGTAGAGTAGAAGCCACGGCTCCAGCAACATGTATCCAGGGTCGCCCCAACAATAGATTGTAGTTAGCAGATATATCCAGCACTTGAAACTCAACATCAAACCAGGTTGGGCTGATCTATAGGCTGAGGTTGATCTCTCCAATTATGGCCCTTTGAGATCCATAAAATGCTTTCACATTCATACTTCCTACTTATATATCGCGCAGGCCTTTACCCAATCTTTTCAGAGTAGTTAATGGGAATATGTTGAGACTCGAGCCCCCGTCTATCAGGACTCTAACAACAAATTTATCCTCAAATTGCACTGTGATATGTAGTGCCCTGTTGTGATTTAATCCTTCCGATGGAAACTCGTCTTCATGAAAGGTGATCTTGTGGCTTTCCAATACTTGACCTACCATGTTGTCCATTTCTCCACTAGTGATGTTAGTGGGTACATAGGCTTCATTCAATACCTTCATCAAGGCATTTTGTGAGCCTTGGAGTTTTGCAACAGTGATAAAATGGATATTTGAGCAGGGGTTTTGTTCAGATGGTCGACCATAGAGTATTCTCTTGCTTGCACCTTTCTCCAAAGGTCATCCAGGCCGGTCTTAATGACATACGTCTTAGATGCAGCTTCTTTTCTTGTTCCTCCCAAATGCTCGGGTGTATAAACCCTATCGGTTCTAGTCATGCCTTGCGCTGCACCTGTTTCTTCCATTTTTGATTTTCCTTTCCTTCTTTCTTTCGTAACATAATCTCATGGTATAACATTAGAATTATTAGATGGTGTAGGTGCTATCATCACGGTGAAGGGTTTTGTCATCTCAACTTCAAACAGAGTCGGTGTAGCTACCTCAACTTCAATTGGTGCCTGAGTTTGTACAACGATAGGCGTGAGAGTGAATGGAGATGTTTTAGGATTATCCCCTTCCCGAATGAGTCCAATTGACCCTTCCGGATCCCATTCTTCATCGGTCTCTAGCACATTTACCCCTTCACATCTGTGATCCGGGAGAGGATTGTTACAAACGTTGGGTGCAACCTCCTTTGCATGTATGACTTTAGTATCAATGAATTTTTGAATATTGTCCTTTAGAGTGCGACACTCATCAATAGTATGACCCTTCATGCCTGAGTAATAGGCACATGTCTTGTTTGGGTTAATCCATTGAGAAGAGTTTTCCATAGCAACAACGGGAATGGAAGTGACATAACCAGTAGCCTTTAATCTCTCGTATAGTTAGTCTATGGGTTCAACAATCGGAGTGTATTGTATGGGTGGTTAGCGGTCGAAATTTGGTCTTGATTTTTGGTAATTTTGGCGAGCTGGTGGTGAGTGGTAATATGTAGGTTGGGGGTTATAAGTGTTGTAGGTGGCGGCAGGTTATTGGTATCTTGGGGGGTGAAGGATGATATATAGGTGGAGGTTTTTGGTATGTGAGAGGAGACTTTGGACCTTGGGATACCATTATTTCACCCACTTCTTTCTTCTTGGAGATAAATCCTGACTTCAAAGCTTTATTTGTGGCCTGGAGTGCTTCAAAGTTTGTCATCATTCCTCTTTTTATCCCTTCTTCTATTCTTTCTCCCAGCTTGATGACGTCAGAAAATTTATGGTTTTCAATAACCATCAATCTTTCATAGTATTGTGGATCTTGAGCTATGAATGAAGAACTTATTCATCTGTTCTTCCTAAAGTGCCGACCTTACTTTCGCGGCTACAGACCTCCATCGAGTAGCATACTCGTGGAAGGTTTCTGTTGGCTTCTTCTTGAGATTCTGAATGTAGAAAATGTCTGGTGCATTCTTTGTGTTGAACCTGAACCGATCCATGAAATTTGATGCCATGCTCACCCAACTAACCCACTTCTTTGGGTTCTAACTAATGTACCAAGACAAGGCTCCTCATGAACAGCTTCATACAAATTCGTTCATCTTTGCCAACCCCTACAAGTTTGTCACAACACGTTCTCAGATGCACTTTCATAACATTTCGAACTTGGGAGGTTTTTAACCCTCCGACAGTTCTATATTTGGCTGAATACATAATTCTTCATAATTCAAACCCTCAATGCCCTTTCCACCTTCGACACTCTCAACCCTTCCAGTGAGCTTCTTGAGTTCTTCCGCCATGTTCTTGATGAGCAGGTCCTTCTCAGTGGATTCTGGTATATATAGGGTCTATTTTGGGGTATGTGGTAAATTTTCCACATATATGAGATTGCTTTGGTGGACTCCAGGAATATGGCCATAATGGTGGTCATTGGTTGAGTTTTGGGGATCAGGCGTAGGTTGCGGTGCATTTTGAGGAGTGTGGTAAGTGGTGGTTTATGGATATTGAGTTGGATAGTGATGGTGTTGTGGAGGAGTAGGTACTAGTGGAGGGTTATGGTTATGAGAAGGTGTGGCGTATTGATGTGGCGCGGGATGATTTGGTGGTGGATTTTGGTTCTGTGTGTTTTGGGGAGGTGTCAGGTTTTGGGCGTTTGTGTTTTGTTGGTTGATGTCGGGAACGTTTAGAGTGAGGGAAAGGTTTGCAGAGTTCTGGACCTACTCAAATTCCCCTTGTAGCTCCAATATTTTCTGTTCCAGGCGTAGAACCAATTCATTCAGTGCTGGAGTACTCCGACCGTCCGAAGTTTCAATGTTCTTTGCATTGGTAGCATTGTCTTTTCTGATACAACTCAAATCGTCCATTTTACCTTTTTCCTTTGCCTTTGGGATCTCTTGGTGGAGGACCTTTGGATCTAGTGTGATATGCTGACGATGCTAGTATGCACAAAACAACCTTGGTTGAATGGGAATAAACAAAATAAAGAAAAGAACAAAAAGGTAACCAAGTTAGTAAGGAGTATTACAAGAACGTTTGCGATATTGAACATGTTTTGCAGAATTATGTAATAAATTCGCGTCCTAATTTGAGGGACCTCATTGTGCTCGAGGTAGGCCTAAGCGATAAACTTGGATAAAATTGATGCCAATAATTGCGTCATTTCATTAATGCGAAAATGAATCAAATCCTTACTAAAACGATAATAATGGGAAAGTCACTAATGACATTTGCCTTATTACAATCAAAATCTAAAACGAATCTAGAAAGCAGTAAAGATTCCTAATCTAATTGGCCCTAGAAGGACCTTCTGCATGCTTGGCCTTTTTGGATTCGTCAATCAGGTTCCCCAGGTCGTGCATATCCAACAATAGGTAAGCCCTTGCTGGATGCCCTCCTTCATTGCCTTCCGTGTTCTGACAGTCCGAGAGTCTCTTCCTTATCTTTCCCTCAAGTTCCATTAACCCTTGCTCCAAATATTCCAATCTTTCTATTGATTTAGTAGAAATTTCTCTCCATTCATTGATTGCTTCCATATCCACTTTGTGTTGTTCCAAATGCCTAGCTTCAGACTCGAACACCCTTTTGCGCAACATCCTATACTTGACTTGTGCTTTAGTAGCGTCATCTATAACCCTATTTTTCAGATTAATTTACGGCTTGATGTCTCCTTCTATATTATCTACCAACCATGATGGGTAGAAGTATACATGGCCGGCATCATACCTGTCTGGCTCGATAATATTTTTTTCCACAATGACCTTCTGATTCCACATATGTTGTGCCTCGAACTTGAATGGAATGATGCTCCCTTTAAAATCTGCTTTGTACTGGTCCATGTTGGAAATCCGAGGTATAACCTGTTTCCCTCCCACTTGCCACATTACCCTTATAGGAGCATAAAGATAGATTCCCCTTAACCCGATCAGCACTAGATGAGTAGTCTCTCTTGATCTGATGATGAACTCACTGAAGAAAACACTCAAACATCCAATGTACCTTTTCATCAGTCAGATTGCTGAAGAAACACACCCAACTCACAGCACTTCCAGGTTGTGCAAACCTATCTGGGATAAATATCATTCTCTTTGGATGATGGTAAGCTATGTAGTCTGCAGAAGCACTTGGTGATATTCTCCCCTCTGTAAATATATTAATAATCAAACTTGCAGCAACAGATTACAACCCTCGAAGTGTCCAAACCCCCGCTTGCATCGATCTAGAGCGTGGTACATTTCAGCCAAGATCATGGAGATAATAGTGTAAGTTTATCCCTAGATTCCTTCCACTAGAGTCCTAGCGACCATGGCTAAGCGAGTGTGGATCCTTCCCCTTTCATCGAAAATATCAACAACCCGAAGAAGAAGACAATGAACACATAAACTCGACGGTGCATCTAACTCAAGGAAGTAATGGCAAGTTCATCATATGATGAAGGCGATATGACTTGTTGTGCCTATAACGTTCATAAAGGAATTCAAATAGGATGTATGACTTCTTCAAGCAAAGCAACTCATCATTTTTCTTGAAACCCATCATTTTCAAAAAATCGCGGGGGGTGCGATTCTCTAGTACCAATAAACCCGGACTATCCCATGGCAGCTGATGCGATACTAGAATTAATAGTTTAACATGTTATATGCCTTACATTTTATGTGCATTAATGATAAAAATACACTTTTTATGTGATTAATGGAGTTTATTTCATGTGTAGGTGAATTGGAGATGAAAACCAAGCTTATGGATGCCAATACGTCGAAAATACGCTTGAGAGGCAAAGAGGGAACACCCTGGCCTTATCCAGGAGTTTGCCTCCTAAAGACAGGCTGGCCCTGGTGTTAGGGGGGCGTTTGCCTCCTAAAGCCAGGCCTGGCCTGGCCTTATC
>ML310197.1:0-24597 GCA_005239505.1 Nicotiana paniculata
GTGTTCCAAGTCACCTTTTATTTGAATCCTTAGTCAAAGGAAGATTTGACTCTTTTATTATTGTTCTGCGAAAACAAAACCCGGGTAAAGAATTCTATTGACCAAGGAGAAGGTGTAAGGCATTCCCCGAGTCCCGTGGTTCTAGCACGGTCGCTTTATTAACTACATTTGGCTTTAAATTTAATTTTAAATAAACTATGATTTATTTGGTTTTAGTGTTTTGCCTTTGTCCGCCTTTATTGTTTATGACTTCATTGATCTCAAACTAGGATGAGTATCCCCGACCCTAGCTTGCACTAACCAAGACGAGTATCCCCTACCTCGGTTCATGTGTCGCACCTAAAAGTGGAGCCTACTCGAAGTTAATTAAATACAATTTTTATTTATTTGAAAGAATTGGTACAAAACGTGTCCTCACGACTTTGCCATTTTTTGTGTCTTTATTCTGAAGCGAGTCTTCCCGACATCGGTTAAGATGAAATTATTATTTTTGTTAAAACATTTTATAAATAAATAATCTTATTGAATTTTATTTAATGACTAAAAAAGGGGTGACGTCAAATTTTTAATAATAATCTTTTGCTTCATTTTTTGAAACTCAACTAGACCATTACTATTGTTATCCTAAAAAAAGAATTGACTAACTTTACAAACTATGTTATGGAATTAGTCAAAGAAGAAAAGTTTTTATTATTATTTTTTTGTAGATTGATGGTTTATTTTCTAACTTAAGAAAATTATTTACAAATCCAAAATGAGTAATGTATGGTTAATTGAAACAACTTTGCGGTTATTACGATTACTAATTTAAAAGATGAGACTGTGCGGGAAGATTGCTTTAACTAATTTATTTTATTTAAAATTTTAAAAAAAAATTGTGGACTTGTTGTGATACTAAAAGGTAGCGGCCTATTTTACTGATTTTTACATATGTTTGACCCATTCCCTTTAGTTCCAATCTTATCACGAAATCGTGACGATCCGACTGTTCGTTTTGCCTTATAGAACCTCGTCCCTCTACATAAGACTCCTCGTACTTGCTTTTACTGATATACGACTTGCGGGGATAGTTGGTTCCGAATTTGGAAAAGTTTGGGGAGAAATCGGAACACTTGGTTCCTTAAGGTTGGCTTAAAAGTCCAAATTTGACTTCGGCAAACATTTTGAGTAAACGACCTCGGATTCGGGATTTGACGGTTCCAATAGATTAGTGGGATGATTTAGGACTTGGGGGTATGTTCGGAATGGGTTTCGAATGACTCGGGAGCGTTTCAACGCAAAATAATGAGAATATGATTCTTGAAGTTTTAGAAGTTCTATATATGTGGTTTGGGACGTGTTTTGGTGTTATTGAGGTCCGAACGGAATTTCGATACTGGGAATAGTTCTGTAGTGTCCTTTTAAACTTGCATGTAAATTTGGTGTCAATCCGAGTAGTATAAGTACGTTTCGGCATGTTGGAAGTAGAGTGAAGAACTTAAAGTTCATAAAATTGATTCAATTGGTTTTAGGGTGTCATTCTTAGTTTTAATGTTGTTTCGGGCATTCCGAAGGTTCGAGCGAGTCCGTTTTATGATTTAGAACTTTTTTATATGATTGGACGGGGACTCGGGAGCCCCGGATGCCATTCGGACGTCGCGCGAGTCGAGTCCAAGCTCAAATGAGCTGCTGGTGCACCTGTTCTGGTGCGACCGCACCTGCGGTTGGGTAGTCGCAAGTGCGGGCGATGCTGCGCAGGTGCGGCCCAAGGGAAGGAGCCCAGGAACCGCAGATGCGGCTCCTCTTACGCAGAAGCGGGCCCTAGACCGCAGATGCGGCCCCGGCCAGCCCGGCCGAACTCCGCAGATGTGGACCTTCCCCTGCAGAAGCGAGACCGCTTGTGCGGTACCCTAACCGCATGTACGGAAATCGCTGAAGGCAGTGCCTTCATTTAATACGGGAAATGTGTCATTTTTGGGACATTTCATTCATTTCTTGGGCGATTTGGGAGCTTCCAAAGAGGGAATTTCAGCCTAGCATTGTGAGGTAAGTTATTTCTACTTTGTGAGTTAAATACATAGTTTAGGGGTAGATTACACCATGTAAATTAGTGAAAATTATGGGTTTAGAGTAAAAACCTAGGGTTTTGATAAAAACAAGATTTAACCACAGAATTCGTTATGGAATGAAGTAAAAATCATATATTCTTGATCCTTAGGGTATGGGTAACAACTTCCCATGAAAATTTTCGGAAGCCGGGCACGTGGGCCCGGGGATGAATTTTAGGAAACTTGTATTTAGGATTGGGAAATTACTTTAATAATTAGAATATGAACTCTTGGGCTTGTATTCACTAGCTCTTACCCTATTTGAATAGCTTTGGATCGTTCAGCTCTGAATTGAGGGTTTGAGCGCGTTCTTGAAATTTGAAGTAAGCTTTGGAGCAAGGTGAGTCTCCTTTCTAACCTCATAAGAGGGAAAATAACCCCCTAGGTGAATTAAATAAATGTATGTGACTATCTGTTGGAACTATGTATGTACGCGGTGACGAGAGTCCATGTGTAGCTACTAGTATGCTAATTTTCCGGATAGTTTAGGACCCGTATTATGCCATACTTGCAAATGCTTACGTTCTTGCTTTCTACTGAGATCACCTAGGACATGCTAGAACTTGTAAATAAATATAAACAGATGTATGCACTTACTTGAGAACTTGTATGAATTTATTTGACTGTAAATGAGCAATGTGTGCTTACTTGATAATAATTGCTAATTGTGGATCGGGTCGATCGCCTCGGTAGAAATATATGCATCTATGGTTCGCTTCATTCGACCCTCTGGCAGTGCATAGTTTATTATTATATCGGATCGGGCCGTACGATCTCGGCATGATATGCGCATGTTATTTATGGGGAACTTTCATGTGATATACTCTGCTTAAATGCTTGAAATGTACTTATCACATGACATGTCTGGAATTGATATACTGCTAAGAAGTAATATCTTATTTCTCCTTGTTTTGGGGCTGCCATCATATTCATGCTATTCATGCTTAGCGTAACACCAACATATTATTGATAGTGGCCTTAGTAAGTGTCAAGTCGACCCTTCTTATCTACTTCTTCGAGGTTAGACTGGATACTTACTGGGTACATGTTGTTTATGTACTCATACTACGCTTCTGTACTTAACTGTACATGATCTGAGGTAGGTGCATCTAGTTACCCGTCTGGCGCGCGTTCCTGATTCCTGACCGAGATCTCATGGTGAGTTGTCCCCTCTGAGACGTTTAGCAGCATACGAGAGTTCTCTTCTTCTGTTGTTATTATGTACTGTCTATTCTGTTTCAGGCAGTAGGATAGTGGTATTTTTGTACATTCTACTACTAGCCCTAGTACTTGTGACACTAGTTCCTGGCACACACTATGTAGACTATTGTTTTAGGTTGTATCTTTATTTCCATGAACTTGTTTATTGTCAGGTGTTTTAAATTTAAGACTTATGAAATGATGGGATTGGTTGGTAAAATAAATAAGAACTCACAATTTGATTTGTAACGACCCGACCGATTATTTTGCGTTATCAGACACCGTTCCCCTAAATGAAACTTCCCATAATGGCTTATTGTGATTTATGACTTGCAGAGACGGGTGGTTCGGGATTCGGAAACGTTTAGAGTGGTATAGGAACACTTGGTTCCTTAAGGTTGGCCTTTAAGGCCAAGTTTGACTTCGGTCAACATCTGGAGCAAACGACCTCGGAATCGAGTTTCGACAGTTCCGGTAGCTTTGTATGATGATTTCGGACTTGGGCGTATGTCTGGAATGGGTTATGGATGACCCGGGGGTGTTTCGGCGCGCAATATCAAAATTTGAGTTTCCTTAAGTTTGAAATTTGGTTTGGAATGTGTTTTTGTATCGAGGTACGAATGGAATTTCGAGACCAGGAATAGTTCCGTTATGTTATTTATGACTTGCCTGCAAAATTTGGTGTTATTCCGAGTAGTATAGGTCGGTTCGGCGCATTGCTAGCGAATTCAAGAAACTAAAAGTTCCCAAGTCTGGTTCTAGGGGTTTCGAGGTGTGATTTTGAGTTTTAGCGTTGTCGCGGGTGTTCCGAAGGCTCGAGCGAGTCCGTATTATAATTTGGAACTTGTTGGTATATTTGGACGGGGGCTCGGGTTGGCCCAGGTGCCTCTCGGGCACCAAACGAGGCCAAAAACCAGCTGAAGCAGTTGCTGGTACACCTGATCTGGTGTGACCGTAGGTGCGGTTTCCCAGTCGCAGGTGCGAGACCGCTCCTGCGGTCCCAACCTCGCAGGTGCGACCCCCAGGTGGGCTGCCCAGTTCTCACAGGTGCGGGCCTTCGGCGCAGGTGCGGAGCCGCAGGTGCGAGCCCAGGCCCTTGTCCCATTTTCCGCAGGTGCGAGCTATTGCTCGCAGGTGCGGTCCTTGAGCCGCAGGTGCGGTCCTTGAGCCGCAGGTGCGGAACTACTGAAGGTCGTGTGTTCTTTTAAACACGGGAAATGTTCATTTTCTCCATTTTTCTTCCACCATTGTCAACTTAGGGAGCTTGGGAAGGGGCCAATCCACCTAGCTACTGAATGGTAAGTGATTTCTACTCTAATATTAGTTTAATACATGAAATCCTAGGTAGATTAACCTCCTAATTAGTGAAAAATCAAGGGTTAGAGTAAAAACCTAGGGCTTTATTGAATTTGGGCGATTACCCACTAAACTAGCTATGAAATCATACAAAAATCATATATTAATGACCCTTAGGGTATGAGTAAGTGTTTCCTTCAAGAATTTCCGGAATCCGAGCATGTGGGCCCAGGGTGTATTTTTGGGATTTTTCAAAGTAGGTTGAAATAACTACTTAATTAGGTAAATTTCATACTTTTGAGCATAGATTNGAGAGGCGAGTTTGGAGGTTCGGGCGCGTTCTTGACCCGAAAAGTAGGATTTTACACGAGGTGAGTCTCTTTTATAACCTTGTAAGAGGGAATTGTCCCCATAGGTGATCATAAATAATTGCATGTCCTTATTTGCGGGGGGCTACACACGCACGAAGTGACGAGAGTCCGTGCGTAGCTACTATTATGTTATGTTGGGTAGTTCTAGGACTCACAAGCATGCTTTTATGTGCCTTACGTGTGTCCCTAAATGTATTTGAGTTGCATAGTATCCTTGAATTTGGTGTGAAAGTATTAGGAAGATATTTTCAAAAATCATATTGCTTAATTTCTTGTTTTACGTACAATCTCTGTAAAATCCCTAAATGCTGAAAAATTATGTGTATGTATACGACACCCACGTCGCATGTATGATTCGTAAGCGGGATAGACCTATTATTATGTCAACCGCGTCGCATGTTCGATTCGTGAGCGGGGTAATAGATGCATCTATGGTTCGAGCCGTTCGACCCTCGGCAATGCACATTTATTTTCGCGATGCTTCGGCTGTACGCTTTCGGCCTATTATGTGCTATATAATTTAATGGAAGTTTGTTGAAATTGTATAAACTGTTTCACGTGAAAAAGGGAATTTAGTATATTATATGCTAGTGAAATTTGACATGCAAAGGTAATTACGACTATACTTGATATTTTATGTCTTTGTGATTACTACGACTGCCATGCCTGCCTAGTTCTTATTAAATTATATTATTTAGAAATGTTGACCCTAGTAAGTATCACGTCTACTTCTACTTCTCATCACTACTTCTTCGAGATTAGGCGGTATACTCACTGGGTACATATCTGTTTATGTACTCATGCTATGTTTCTGTACTTAATTGTACAGGCTCTGAGGCAGGTGCATCTGGGCATTTATCCGGAGCTCTCACTAACGTATAATTGGCGTGGACTTCTCGGTGAGCTGCTTTATCTGACGTATCTCTCTGGCAGCACCTTGGAGTTCCTCTTTTCTTTTTCTATGTCTGTATTACTTTTCTTCAGACAGTAGGGCAAATTTGTATTTTCTTTTGGATACCCGTTTCTATTAGATGCCCGTAGACTTGTGACGCCAGTTCCTGGCATGCCCACGTAGTGGATATTCTATTCTTTTGGGTTGTAACTATCAGTGGTGTTTACTATATTTATTGCTCACTTTTGGTCATCTAAGTCACTAATTTACTTCGAATTTCTGCTTTGAAAGAAAACCCTCTTAAGTATGGCGAATCGTTTATAAATTAAAAGGGGATCACTAGTAAATTAAGGTTAGCTTGTCTGACATCGAAGTTGGGCTCAATCACGACCTAAATTGAGATTTGGGTCATGACAACATGGTATCAGAGCTCTAGGTTCACGTAGGTCTCACAAGTCACAAGCAGACCTAATAGAGTCTTGCGGATCGATATGGAGACGTCTGTATTTATCTTTGGGAGGCTATATGGTGTTAGGAAACCTCTTTTTATTCATGTTCTATCGTGCAGTCGATGATTTACTAAATCTCATTCTTCTATTATCTCACAGATGGTGAGGACACGTGCAGCTGACGTTCCAGACCTAGGAAATGTCGTTACCCCCGCCATCCGAGGCCGGGGGAGGGCAACGGCCCGAGGTAGGGGACGAGGGCGTCCCAGAGCCGTTCCAGTAGCACACCCAGCAGATCCGCCAGAGGATCCTATCACAGAGGAGCAGGGCGAGGTTCCCCCAGCAGATCCTGTCCCAGTAGACTTTATGACAGCGCCAGGCTTCCAGGAGGTCATGGGCCGTATGATGCGGTTCATGGACACTATGACTCAGGCTCGTTTATTTCCAGCGGATTCTTCCACATCTCAGGCGGGAGGGGGAGCCCAGACCCCTACTGCCCAGGCCGCAGGACATACAACAGCAGCATATCAGACTCTGGGTACACTGCCCGTGGGTGGAGCCCAGTCAGCAATAGTGTTGCGCCCCTTCTTCCCCAAGCGCTCCTTTCGGGTCCGGTTTAAAGAGTTTATGACATTCGTTGAGATAACTCATTCCTTTTGGGAAAAGGGTTTGCATATTTTGAAGAGTCGCCACCTAACGATTTTAACAGTGCGTTAGGACACCTAAGGGGTTCAACTACAACTACGTTGCTAACCGGAGATTGGGTAAAGGCTTGAAATTATCCTAAGGGAAAGGTGTTAGGCACCCCCTCAGGATCCACAAGTGTGGTTACCGGCCAAATGGTTTCCGTGAATTTGTACAATTAGCAAATAACAAGTAAAGGCTCAAATAAGAGGGGATTTAAGTCTTAAGCATGCAGATGTTTGAAAACAGTAAAGAAGATTAGCTTTTGAATAGATTACAATCTAAGCATATAAAAGGTATCCTAGGTTTATAATAATATGGATCACATCAATGCAATACCTGGTAATCACTCCTCGAAGAGGGGCTACACGTGGTATTAGCGCACCGGTCATCATATCCATATTCTACCCTTTCCCACCCCGTGAAAGCAACTAAATCGAGTGTTGGTCTCGACCTCTAATGCATGTTGTTACCCGTCCCTTCCTATTAGTCCCGGAGGAAATTAGGACTCCTATCCTTAAAGGAGGTGCTAGGCAGATCCTCAGGTTTTAAAGGTGAAAATGCTAAGGCGACATATAATAAACAAGTAGGACTGCAGATAAAGGGAAAGCATGGAAGGAAGATAAGGCTCAAGTATTCCTCCACACACAGTACACATAAACATCATGTCTCATACACAACTAAGGTCCGTATTAATTCAGAATCCTAAAGCATGGTATCTAGGAGATAACACAAAGACAAATTTATTGCATAACTCAGAGAGGAAGTCTTAATCAGGCTTGCCTACTGGTTTCAAGCATGCTGACAGTTGAACACTAATCACAAAGGATAGTTCTAGTTTTATTACTTTATGGTTGATTACCTAAGACTTTCCTAGGCGTGGGACAGTGTATACTAATTATCTGCATTGTTAGAGGGGTTGTTGCAAAGTATTACCTACACATGTTGTTCTAGGTTGTTCAGAACACAGAATTGTTGCCAGTTGTATTTTTAGAGAAACTGAGTGAAGTGTTTTATACCTTTTACATGTACCAGTAGTTAGACTAGGTGTTGTTAAGCGAGTATGAATGAAATCCTAAAATATGGTATCTAATGCACAGAGATGCAGAATGATGCAGAATCATAAGCCTAAACATGATCTCTAAATGCACAAATATTGCATTGCTTAAACATGGTTCAGGAGATGTAAACATGACAGGTTTATTAGTGTTGTTTATCCTAAACAGGATCTCTAAGTGTACATGGAAGCGTAGAGGTTGTTAGCACATTTTAGCACAAGACTTTCGAAATGAGATACCAATAAATGCTGAAAACAGTAAGTGTAAGACCTAGGGAATATGGTCTCTAATGCATGATCTTGCACATATGAGTTATAAGCATGGTTTCTATTGCGCAAATAAGGAATAAAACCTAATAGCATGGCTTTTATCCTCTAATAGCTATAGCATGCAGATTTACCCCTCCCTTTTCAATATCCATCCCCAAAGAGTTGTTTACAACAATTATTACATGCATTCGCACGAATTACATAATTGAATAATGAAAAGAAAAATTTATACTATAGGGAGCCTACTGATAGGCCCAGAATCTCCAGAATGCCTCATTGCCATTCTATTCACAACCTTTCACATGATCCAGGTGTGTCAAAGTTCCCTAAGGATCTCAAGGGATCCCGGGAAGTGCTCACATCCAGATTTCATAGCCAAGATGGAGTAAGTGCAAGTGGAATGGCCAGCCTTTGTGTGCCAAAGTTCAGAGGGAGCTCAAGGGTCCCAAGGAAATGCTCACACTGAGGGGCAGAACTTAAGAGTTCTAAGAGTAGAGTGAGAGTGATCATAGTTTTGAAAAGGTTAAGTAAGAAAATAGTTTTGGAAGAAAGACTTAATGGAAATATAACAAAAGTTTAACTGGTGAAAATAATTTGAAAGAACATGAACATCAATCTCAGAACCAAGGCAGAGTCAACATCACACATAGGACCCAAAATGATCCAACAACCAAAACAGGGGAAAGGGAGTTTGAGGGACACAGATGCAGAGTACTGAACATGTAACAGGTAGGAGCATGCATAAACAATCAGAGATCCTAAGGGTTCAGAGGATCAGCAGGGTATAGGATGAAACTAACATGGCAGTACCAACCAGTTTAAGATAGCAGAAGATGCTCTAATATAATGTATCAAACATAAACATGGAGATTCACATAAAGACAGATTTGGAGTACACAAAGACATGCTAGGTGGAATCCAAGATCCTAGTTACATGTTGAACAACAAAATAGTAAGTAAAAGAAAATTAAAAACACAATGAACTGCATCAGTAATAGAAACATGTTGGTTTGAGAGATGAAATATGAATTAGAACATACCAGTGAAGTGAAGACAGCAGTAACACAAAGCAGAAGATAGGAGATGCACAGTAGTTAGCCTTGTCTTGCAGCTGGCTAACTTAGAGTAGTAGAAAACAGAAGAGAGAATAAAGAGAGTAGACAGTTTTAGTTATGTGTGAGAGAGAGAGTTGAACAATGTTGTTCGTCCCCTATGTTAAGAAGAGAGTAGAGGTATTTATAATTTAAAACAGGTAGAAAAAATAAGGTAAGAAGTACTAAAATGCCAATCAAAATAAATTAATTTCCGGACTCCCTTTAATTAGGGAGTCACAATTAAAACAGACATAAACTATGCTAAACAAGGAAATGAATCAATCAGAAACTGATTTTTACCGTAATAGGGGTAGTGAAAATATATGGCATGCAATTAGGACTAAATACATAATACACAATTAAGGAAAATATATACTAAATAGTTGACAACATATTTATGCATATAGAAATAGGCAGAGTACAGTTTAATTCTGGACATAGTCAAAAGAATTTCGAATGAGATTCAAAATCATAGAACCAGTACCAATTAAGGAGAGTATCACACAAGTAAGAGAATAGTTCGAAAATTAGAAAAGTTGTATCATTCAAAGGGAAATATCCCAGTTTTGAGGGAAATCAAAAATCAGTAAAGGACATAGAGTAAAAAATTAATAAAGCTTTAATCAAATAATACTGGAATCACATATGTTAAGCAAGAATCAGAAAACCCTAGGTAAAGTAAGAATCACACAAAGTCGAGGATTCAAACTAGAGCACAGTATATATCAAAGCGGGATAAACATTGCATTTACAGGAATCTGAAACCCTCACAAGGCAGATAGGGTAAAAGAAAATCACAAGAAGCACAGATCGTTTCATAAGAAACAAACACACATAAAGATTGAACGGACACATTATCAGGGATGGCCTAAAATTAGGTCTTTTTAGCATAATAAGTCAGATAGCAAGAAGAACATAAGAGAATCGTTCAAACATAGTAGAAAGTACTTAAAATCAGGAGAAGAATCGTTTTTGAAAAGGGGTTAAGAAACCCTAGTTTTGAAAGTGAAGAAATCGTTTAAGAACAGAGAGATTTATTTGAAGAAAACATGTAAAACCCCATAATATTCATAGATCTATTACAGATCTAAAGAATCGGAAGGTTCAGAGTCTAGGGTTTCCAAAAAGAACCCGGAAAAGAGGAAGAAAACTCAGAGATATTACCGGTCTTTGGCCTGAAAAGGGTAGATCGTACTCGACCAGCCATAGATGGCCGAAAAAATGGCATGAGACCGGAGAGATGAGTGGAGAAGTCTCTGGTTCACCTGAGATCCTTAAACGGTGACACAAGTGCAAAGGATGGAGCCATAGGGCTGGCAAGAGGTGAGACCTCCATGGTTTCTGGAGAGGAAGTGGTCGGAGAAGGGAGGACAAGGGCCCAGTAGACGAAGAGCTTAGAGAGAAGGGAGAGAACTCAGAGAGACGGCTGAGAAAATGAGATGGGGGAGGGTAGTCTTTAGGTCTTAATTTGGTAAGGTCGAATCTGGACCGTTGATTTAAATTAATCAACGGTTCAGATTAATAGGTGCTTGGGCCGGGTAGGATTTTAGGTCTGGGCTGGGGTGTTTGGGCCAATTTAATCAAGTGGGTTTGGGTTAAATTAGGGGCTAGAATTTAAATAAAAAATGGCTAGCTGTTAAATACTCAATTAAAATGTTAAAATGCTCAATTAAAATTAATTAAAAGTAACTAATAACTGAAAAAATGATCTTGATGATTAAGAACTTAAATAAAAAATAGTTAATCAGGATTTAAAAATATGAATGACCAATTATTGAACAGTAATAGCATAAAACATATGGTTAGGCTATAATTGTAATAATATTACAATTATAGCCAAAAAATGCCAATTTGACTAGTTGTGAAATAATTTGATCTTAACAAAACCAAAAATAATGTATTAGGTCAAGAAATGTCTTTGAAATCATTTGTAATACAATTTATAATTAATTATTAGAGATAAAAATACTGGATAAATTAGAAATAAATTAATAAAAATATGAGAAAATTATGGAAAAATACCAATTGTTATGGAACTTGATTTTGAAGGTATATATGCAAGTTTAAAAATAGTTTTGAGGAAAAATTGGGTATGAACAACTGCCCCCCTTTACCCAGGAAGGATGGAAGAGTTGTCGGGTAAAGATATGATAGCCAATTTTGACCGAGTGGAAATAGCTTGAATGGTTCAGGCCGAACCCTGGTTTCTGAGCTGCCTACATATCCCTGGTTTTACAGGAATCAGGTCGTATGTAGTTCAGGAGCCACCGGCGAAGTATATCGATGAAGTTTTATAAGGACGGACACAAAGTGCAAGGTTGGGTGAACTAGCGACTTACGGGGTAGTTAGGAGAACTGGGGCGGGACCGCGCTTTCCATGATGATTGTTGCTTGCCGGGTTACCTTCAAATGAGTAATACAAGTATATCGTGCGTAATTTAAACATGATGTAAGTTCCTGTTGGACTATGAATGTTGTCTTTGGACGGTTAAGGATGACGTCTTTAGACCATGATGTCCTGGGCCATGAATTGCTTGATGCAGGATTCGCAGGCCATGAAATGATGTTCTCGGGCCATGAAGATGGTGCCTCGGAATAATGATGCGTTTGAATAATGATATGCAAACTGATAAAAGAGATCCTCATGCCATGACATGGTGCTCTCGGGCCATGAAGATGGTGCCTCCGAACGATGACGCCTTTGGATAAGTTGGCGATATTCAGCCCATGAAGATGCAATAGTATGATACTTGACAAGACAGAGCTTAGTCTTGCAAATTAAAGGGGTAGAGCTTAGCCCAAAAGGAGAGCGCAGTAAATAATGCTAGAGGCATTGGTTGCTTTTGAGAAGTAAATGGGAGGCATCGTTTAGCCTCGGAAGGCATAAAGGTAACCTTATGCAAGATGCGAATGCATATGGAGACAACTTTTGGTCTCGGAAGGCATAAAGGTATCCATTTGCAATATGCGAATGCAGATGGAGACAATGTTTAGTCTCGGAAGGCAGAATGGTAGCCTTATGCAAGATGCGAATGCAGATGGAGACAATGTTTAGTCTCGGAAGGCAGAAAGGAAGCCTTATGCAATATGCGAATGCAGGTGGAGATAACGTTTAGTCTCAGAAGGCAGAATGGTAGCCTTATGCAAGATGCGAATGCAGATGGAGACATCGTTTAGTCTCGGAAGGCAGAATGGTAGCCTTATGCAATATGCGAATGCAGATGGAGACAACGTTTAGTCTAGGAAGGAAGAATGGTAGCCTTATGCAATATGCGAATGCAGATGGAGGTAGAGTTTAACCTCGTAAGGCAGAAAGTTAGCCTTATGCAAGATGCGAATGCAGATGGAGACAACGTTTAGTCTCGGAAGGCAGAATGGTAGCCTTGTGCAAGAGGCGAATGCAGATGGAGACAGTGTTTAGTTTTGGAAGGCAGAATGGTAGCCTTATGCAAGATGCGAATGCAGATGGAGACATCGTTTAGTCTCGGAAGGCAGAATGGTAGCCTTATGCAAGATGCGAATGCAGATGGAGACATCGTTTAGTCTCGGAAGGCAGAAGGGTAGCCTTATGCAAGATTAAATGAAGGACAACAGAAATTCTTAGCTGATGTTAAATTGCGGTAGAGCATTGTGATAATGAAGCATCATTTGTGCTGATAAAATATTGGTATGTGCGACGGGTTTGAGGAACGATGTCTGTCCTTTGAGCGGATAATATGTTTTGGGGCTTTTGCAATTTTTTTGTGCCTGCATCCAAAGAAAGATCGTGAGTTTTATAAAGGGGGAAGGTTAGTTCGCATTCCCGTTGGATCTTCTTGGCTCGTTTGCTTGATCATGATGATACTGTCTGGGGTAGAGTTTGCTAAACAAGCTGTTTCAGAAAAATAAATATGCATGATTTTGTAAAAGTATAATATTATAATCTAAAATAGTTTTAGATGAACTGACGACATAACACGGTTCGAGACATTGCAACCTCTTCTGCTGCGGAATTTTGAGGGTCCTCCTCAAGATTCTGCCCCAGTTTGCTGGGTGGACACCTCTGATTGCTGCTCGCGCGGCGATTTGCTGAACATGCTTCAAAATTCTGCCCCAGTTTCCAATTGCGGGGAAAAAATAGAGTTTTATTGAATTGTGACCGAACCCATAGGGCTGCCTACATATCCCCTCTTATACGGGAATCAGGTCAGGCGTAGTTCAATTTACATCATTGAGAAACCATAAAGATTACACATAGTAGCGCTTGACTGCATCTGAATTGATCGGTTTCGGCCAAACTTCTCCGTCCATTTCTGCAAGTATGAGTGCTCCTCCTGTCAGCACTCTATTAACCATGTACGGACCTTTCCAGTTGGGAGAGAACTTCCCCTTGGCTTCATCTTGATGCGGAAAGATTTTCTTTAACACCAGCTGCCCTGGTGTGAATCGCCTTGGCTTGACTTTCTTGTTGAAGGCCCTATCCATTCTGTTCTGATATAGTTGACCATGACATATTGCATTCATTCTCTTCCCGTCTATGAGAGCTAGTTGCTCATAACAGCTCCTTACCCACTCTGCGTCCCTGAGCTCAACTTCTTGTATAATTCTTAGAGATAGAATCTCCACTTCGGCAGGAATAACAGCCTCTATACCATAAACTAGCATATAGGGAGTTGCCCCTATTGATGTGCGGACAGTGGTGTGGTATCCCAATAAGGCGAATGATAACTTTTCATGCCACTGCTTGTGCCTTTCTATCATCTTCGTTAGTATCTTCTTGATGTTTTTGTTAGCAACCTCTACGGCTCCATTCATCTGAAGTCTGTATGCTGTGGAATTTTTCTGTTTTATCTTGAGAGTTTCACACATAGATTTCATCAAGTCACTATTGAGATTAGAACCATTGTCGGTGATGATTGATTCTGGAACTCCGAACCGACAAACAATACGGTCACGGACAAAGTCGTCCACGATTTTCTTAGTAACTGCTTTGTAGGAGGCTGCTTCGACCCATTTAGTGAAGTAGTCAATGGCGACCAAAATGAACCTGTGGCCATTGGAGGCGGCAGGCTCGATTGGTCCAATAACGTCCATACCCCAAGCGGCGAACGACCATGGTGATGGTTGCATTGAGCTCACTTGGAGGTACCTTTACCATATCCCCATGTATCTGGCAGTGGTGTCACTTCCGAACATACTTGATGTAGTCCATTTCCATAGTCATCCAAAAGTGGTACCATATTTCTTGAGTTTTATGGGATTTGTGATCCCTTGGAGGTTCTTACACAGCCCTTTGCCTGGCTCATATCCTCTCCAGTTCAGGATGCTCTCAATCTTGCTATCCCACCACTTGTCCTTCTCGATAGCATTGACCCGCTCAATGTGGTGGTAAGTTCCCCCGCCTATCTTCCTTTTTCCGTCAATCACCGAATAGTTTGATGACTATAAATGGGGTTGTTACCGTCACCATGAATAATCACCTCTTGGTGGTTCCACTCAAATTTTACCGCCTGATATAGTGTTGACGCTACGGCCCCAGCAGCATGAATCCAGGGTCATCCCAACAATAGGTTGTAGGATGCTGCCATAACTATCACCTGGAAATCTACTTCGAACCAAGTCAGTCCCATCTGCAGACATAGACTGATCTCCCCCATGGTGGACCTCTGAGAATCGTCGAAGGCTTTCACATTGATCTCTCCATCCCTTATCTCATGTAGCCCTTTACCCAATTTCTTGAGTGTTATCAACATATAGATGTTGAGACTGGAACCTCCATCGATCAAGATCCTTGTGATAAAATGATCTTCGAATTGCACAGTGATGTGCAGTGCTTTGTTGTGCCCCACTCCTTCAGGTGGTAGCTCGTCCTCATGAAAAGTGATTTTATGACTCTCCAGTACCTGGCCTACCATATTGGCCATTTCCCTGCTAGTGATGTTGTTTGGCACATATACTTCACTCAACACTTTCAACAAAGCATTTCTGTGTGTTTCAGAATTCTGCAGCAAAGAGAGGATGGATATCTATGCCGGTGTCTTGTTCAGTTGGTCGATGACTGAATACTCCTTAGCCTGTACCTTTCTCTAAAGGTCATCGAGACCTGTTTCGGTAAGAGGAGGCCGATTGGCAGCCTGCTTGCTTGACTCGGCCAGATGCTCAGGGGTGTAGACCCTACCAGTTCTCATCATACCCTGTGTTGCGACAGCTTCCTCAGACCTGACCTTGCCTTTCCTTCTCGCCTCGGCTGTGTAGTCCCAAGGGATAGCATTTGAATAAGGGTGGCGTGGTTGACATTGCCAACGGAATTGGTGCGTCCATCCTTACTTCAAACAGAATGTGTGTTCGGGGTGGCAACACTGCGACCTCAAATGGTGTCGGTGCATTTTCTGGAGATACAAACTCAACTTCAATTGGCACTGGTGACTTTGCAGGTGGCGCTGCTTCAAACTCAAATGGTATATACATATTCACCTCAGCATCCTCAGATGGTTGAATCTGGACTATGATCGGCTTGAGAGTGACTGCGGGTTTCTTTGGATCATCGCCTTCTGCGATCAACCCCATTGATCCCTCGGGATCCCAATCATCTTCTATTTCAATCATACGGATACCTCTACCCTTATGGTCTGGCAAAGGATTGTCGCGGACGTTTGGAGCGAGGTATTTTGCCACAATAATCTTGTTGTCAATGAGAGCCTGTATTTTTTCCTTCAGAGAGCGGCATTCTTTGATGGTGTGTCCTTTCATGCCGGAATGGTATGCACAAGATTTGTTTGGGTTAATCTACTGAGAAGGGTTCTCAGGGGTGGCAGTAGGGATAGGTGTGACATAACCAGCAGCTTTGAGCTTCTTATACAGCTGGTCAATGGGCTCGGCTATGACGGTGAATTGCTTTGGAGGGCGGTGATCAAAATTGGGACGAGGTTTAGGTAAGTCTTGGCATGCAGGGGGTGATTAGTAATGGGATGGATGGGAATTATAAGTGTGGTAAATGGGAGCGGGTTGTGAGTACCTGGGCGAAACAGGTTGATATATGGGCGGTGGAGCTTGGTAGGAATGTGGTGGAGCTTGGTAGTTTGTGAGGGTACCTGTTAATTTGGTGAGGGTGATTGGTAATTCGGGGTTGGATGGTATGTGAGTGGAGGTGTTGGATAAGTTTGGTATTTGAGTGGGGACTTGGATTTTTGTGCAATTATTACGGCTCCCATGTCTCTCTTTTTAGACACACCACCGGACTGTAAAGACTTGTTAGTGGCTTGCAAGGCTTCAAAATTTGTAATCATACCGCTTTTAATACCTTCGTCAATCCGCTCACCCAATTTGATGATGTCGGAGAACTTGTGGACTTCAACCATCATTAACCTTTCATAATACTGCGGGTCCTGAGCCCAGACAAAGAACTTGTTCATCTGCTCTTCCTCTAGAGCAGGTCTAACTTTAGCGGCTTCGGACCTCCAGCGAGTAGCATACTTGCGAAAGGTTTCTGTGGGTTTCTTCTTCTAATTTTGAACGTAGAACACATATGTTTCGTTCTCTGTGTTGAATCTAAACCTGTCCATAAAATCAGACGCCATGCTTACCCAATTTGACCATTTCTTAAGGTCTTGGCTGATGTACCAAGACAGTGCGTCTCCCTTCAAACTCCTCATGAACAGCTTCATGCGAATTCTTTCGTCCTTCCCAATGCCAACCAATTTGTCGCAATAGGTCCTCAGATGGACTCTCGGATCACCAGTACCGTCAAACATTTTGAACTTTGAAGGTCTGTACCCCTCGGGCAGTTCGACATCAGGTTGGATACAAAGGTCTTCATAATTCAACCCTTCAATTCCCTTGGTTCCTTCAACACCCTGGACTCGGCTGGTCAGTTTCCTAAGCTCCTCGGCCAGGTTCTTGATAAGTAAATCCTTTCCGTCAAACTCGGATGCCTGTGAGGTAGGCAGAGTGGAGTGGGTCACGGTTTCCACATAGATGGGATTGTTATAGGTGTGGAAATGGTCCTTTGTGGGGTTTTGAGGTTTTGGGAAGAGTAGTGGAGTGTTAGAGGTGCGGCAAGCATTGCACCGCGTTAGGAGAGCTTGGTTCTTTGGGAGAGTGACGTGATGGTGAGGTGCGGGATGATTTTACTATGTTGGGATATTTTGTGGAGGTGCGGGGTTTTGAGCATTTGGAAGGTTGACGTCGGGGACGTTGAGGGAAAATGACAAGTTGTCCAGATTCTGGACTTGATCGCGTTCTTCCTGAAACTTCAGCAATTTCTATTCAAGTGGTGACATGCTTTCATGCAGGACCTGAATACCTCGTCCATTAGTGGCCTCTACCCGTTCATTCATATTCTCCTTTCTAGTGCCGCTGGACTCTTCCATCTTACTTTTGCCTTTGTTTTTGCCCTTAGGAGGACTAGGTGGAGGGCCCTTGGATCTTGTGCGATAGGCTGATGATGCCAGAATGCCCGAACTAATCTTTGGGGAGTGGAGTAAGAAAAGAAATAAAAACAAAAGTTAACCAAGTCAGTGAGGATTATGAAAAGAATATTGTGGTATTTAAACACGCAATGTGGAAATGTAAAGCGCGTCCTAAGTTGAGAACCACTTTGTGCCCGAGGTAGGCCTAGCGAAAAATTGATTTGGAGAACTTAAAATGCTAAATGCCTCATTTTATTAATAAGAAAAATAGACAAATCCCAAAACGATAGACGAAAAATAAAAGTCACTAATGGCCATTGGCCTTATTACATTGATAGAAAAATAAAGACACTCCTATCTACTTGGTCCCAGATGGACCTTCCCCAGACTCGGCATTCTTGCTTTCCTTGTACAGTTTTCCCAACTCGCGAAGTCAAAGCAACAGGTAGGTTCTGGCTAGGTATCCCCATGCAGCTCCCTCGGCCTTTTGACAATCTTCGACTCTTTTGATGAACTTTTCTTCCAGCTCGACTATACCTCGTTCCAAGTACCCCAGCCTCTTGTTGGCGTTGATAGACAAGTCCTTCCATTCCTCGATCAGAATCTTATTGGACTCATGTATCTTGTGGTGGTCATCCTCATATTCCCGGATCCTTTTGTGCAGTTGGTTGTATTTGACTTGTGCCTCGGACCTTTCATCTATAACCCTGTGACCTCGGACGTACCCCGACTTGCTCTGGCCACCCAAATCCTCTTCTAACCAAGCAAGATAGAAAGGGGTACAACCGGCATGATATATGTCTGGCTCGATGGTGTCTTTCTCAAGTATAATCTTGCAGTTCCACAGGTGCTGAGCTTGGAACTTGTGAGGACTGTCATTATTTTGAAAGTCAGCTCGAAGATGGATCATCTTCTCGACCCTAGGGATGACTTGCTTCCTTCCTGCTTGCCTCATAACTCGAAGAGAGACATAAGGATATGTCCCCCTTAGACCAATCAGTATCAGAAATGATGCGTCTCGGGATCGAATGATGAACTCATCTGTTTGAAACCATTCAAACATCTATTGAACCTGCTCTTCAGTCAGGTTACCAAAAAGCTCAACCCATCCCTCGGCATTATCAGGCTGAGCGAACATGTCGGGGATATAATTCATTCGCTTTGGGTGATGGAAAGCGATGTGGTCATCCCACATTCTGCGGTGAATGTCTTGTCGATGTTCTCCTCTTTGGAGATATTCCATGAGCCAGAGTTGAAGTAATAAATTGCAACCTTCGAAATGCTTTGCTCCTTGTTGACACCTTTCTAAGGCCCGATATATGTATGCAACGATCATGGGCACAATTCTGAAGTCTTGCCCATCTACCCCTTCCCTTATGGTCTTAGTTACCATGGCTAGCCTGGTATGGATCCTTTCCTTCTTCATCGGGAACACGATCTAACCCAAAAAGCAAACCATAAACACGAACACTCGGTGATGGACGTGTCCTAGAGAGGTGATAGCAAACTCGTCCTGGTAGGTACGATATGATTTGCTGTAGCCATAAATTTTGTACAAGTAGTCAAAAGGAATGTACGAATCCTCCAAACATACCAATTCTGCGTCCTTTTTCAGGCCCATCATTTTGAAGAAACTTTTGCCTGTGCAGTTCTCGGGCATTAACAACCCTGGAGTTTCCCATACTAGGTTAGCCAACCCTCTTATCTCTTCTATCAAAGGCGTCATTTCGATGTTCCCAAAGCGAAACATGGACCTTTCATGATCCCAGAACAGGGTAGCAGCCTCTATAATCATTTTCTTTGGCTGGATTTCCAGGAGAGATGGTAGGTTACCCAAGTGTTTCTTGACGATAGCTTTGTCGCTAGAGTGCAGATCCTCCCACCAACTCAACAGTATTGGGTGGATATTGGAGACCATGCCGAATCTGGGGACTTCGTGCCTCATTTTTCTGCAAAGCAAATAAGGTTAGGCCCTTACCCCCACCGGACTCGACTATTTATTGTCAATAATTAGCAGGAAGCATTTAATTCTCCAAATAAATGCACAGAACGTGAGGGCGTCCGTTTGGGTTTAGGGAAACCCGGTGGACTTTTAGATAAGGCTATCTTAAAAGCTATCGCATGCAGATTTACCCCTCCCTTTTCACTATCCATCCCCAAATAGTTGTTTACAACAGTTATTACACGCATTCGCACGAATTACATAACTGAATAATGAAAAGAAAAAGTTATACTATAGGGAGCCTACTGATAGGCCCAGAATCTCCAGAATGCCTCATTGTCATTCTATTCACAACCTTTCACATGATCCAGGTGTGTCAAAGTTCCCTAAGGATCTCAAGGGATCCCGAGCAGTGCTCACACCCAGATTTCATAGCCAAGATAGAGTAAGTGCAGCGTGAAAACTTAAGGGGTCTAAGAGTAGAGTGAGAGTTCTCATAGTTTTGAAAAGGTTAAGTAAGAAAACAGTTTTGGAAGAAAGACTTAATGGAAATATAACAAAAGTTTAACTGGTGAAAATAATTTGAAAGAACATGAACATCAATCTCAGAACCAAGGCAGAATCAGCATCACACAAAGGACCCAAAATGATCCAACAACCACAACATGGGAAAGGGGGTTTGAGGGACACAAAGGTGCTTAGTACTGAACATGTAACAGGTAGGAGCATGCATAAACAATCAGAGATCCTAAGGGTTCAGAGGATCAACAGGGTATAGGATGAAACTAACATGGCAGTACCAACCATTTTAAGACAGGAGAAGATGCTCTAACCTAATGTATCAAACATAAACATGGAGATTCACATAAAGACAGATTGGAGTACACAAAGACATTCTAGGTGGAATCCAAGATCCTAGTTACATGTTGAACAACAGAATAGTAAGTAAAAGCAAATTAGAAACACAATGAACTGCATCAGTAATAGAAACATGTTGGTTTGAGAGCTGAAATATGAATTAGAACATACCAGTGAAGTGAAGAAAGCAGTAAGACAAAGCAGAAGATAGGAGATGCACAGTAGTTAGCCTTGGTTTGCAGCCGGCTAACTTAGAGTAGTAGCAAACAGAAGAGAGAATAGAGAGAGTAGCAAGTTTTAGTTGTGTGAGAGAGAGAGAGTTGAACAGTGTTGTTCGTCCCCTATGCTAAGAAGAGAGTAGAGGTATTTACATTTAAAACAGGAAGAAACAATAAGGTAAGAAGTACTAAAATGCCAATTAGAATAAATTAATGCCCGGAATCCCTTTAATTTGGGAGTCACAATTCAAACGGACACAAACAAAGAAACAAGGAAAGGAATCAATCATAAACTGATTTTTACTGTAATAGGGGTAGTGAAAGTATATGGCATGCAATTAGGACTAAATACTTAATACACAATTAAGGAAAATGTATATTAAATAGTTGACAACATATTTATGCATATAGAAATAGGCAGAGTACAGTTTAATTCTGGACATTAGTCAAAAGAATTTCGAATGAGATTCAAAATCATAGAACCAGTACCAATTAAGGAGAGTATCACAAAAGTAAGAGAATAGTTCGAAAATTAGCAAAGTTGTATCATTGAAAGGGAAATATCCCAGTTTTGAGGGAAATCAAAAATCAGTAAAGGACATAGAGTAAAAAATTAAAAAGCTTTAATCAAATAATACTGAAATAACATATGTTAAGCAAGAATTAGAAAACCCTAGGTAAAGTAAGAATCACACAAAGTCGAGGATTCAAACTAGAGCATAGTATATATCAAAGCGGGATAAACATAGCATATACAGGAATCTGAAACCCTAACAAGGCAGATAGGGTAAAAAGAAAATCACAAGAAGCACAGATCGTTTCATAAGAAACAAGCACACATAAATATTCAACGGACACATTATTAGAGACGACCTAAAATTAGGGCTTTTTAGCATAATAAGTCAGATAGCAAGAAGAACATAAGAGAATCGTTCAAACGTAGTAGAAAGTACTTAAAATCAGGAGAAGAATCGTTTTTGAAAAGGGGTTAAGAAACCCTAGTTTTGAAAGTGAAGAAATCGTTTAAGAACAGAGAGATTTCTTTGAAGAAAACATGTAAAAACCCCATAATACTCATAGATCTATTACATATCTAAAGAATCGGAAGGTTCAGAGTCTAGGGTTTCCAAAAAGAACCCGGAAAATAGGAAGAAAACTCAGAGATATTACCGGTCTTTGGTCGGAAAAGGGTAGATCTAACTCGACCAGCCATAGATGGTCGGAAAAATGGCATGAGACCAGAGAGATGAATGGAACTGCCTCTGGTTCACCTGAGATCCTCAAACAGTGACACAAGTGCAAAGGATGGAGCCATAGGGCTGGCAGGAGGCGAGACCTCCATGGTTTCCAGCGAGGAAGTGGCCGGAGAAGGGAGGACAAAGGGCCCAGTAGACGAAGAGCTTAGAGAGAAGGGAGAGAACTCGGAGAGACGGCTGAGAAAATGAGACGAGGGAGGGTAGCCTTTAGGGCTTAATTTGGTGAGGTCGAATCTGGACCGTTGATTTGAATTAATCAACGGTTCAGATTAATATGTACTTGGGCCGGGTAGGATTTTAGGTATGGGATGGGGTGTTTGGGCCAATTTAATTAGGTGGGTTTGTGTATTATTAGGGGCTATAATTTAAATAAAAAATGGCTAGTTATTAAATACTCAATTAAAATGTTAAAACGTTCAATTAAAATTAATTAAAAGTAACTAATAACTGAAAATGAACTTGATGATTAAGAACTTAAATAAAAAATGGTTAATCAGGATTTAAAAATATGAATGACCAATTATTGTAATAGCATAAAACATATAATATTGCAATTAGAGCCAAAAAGTGCCAACTTGACCAGTTGTGAAATAATTTGATCTTATCAAAACCAAAAATAATGTATTAGATCAAGAAATGTCTTTGAAATCATTTGTAATGCAATTTATAATTAATTATTAGAGATAAAAATACTGGATAAATTAAAAATAAATTAATAAAAAATATGAGAAAATTATGGAAAAACACCAATTGTTATGGACCTTGATTTTGAAGGTATATATGCAAGTTTAAAAATAGTTTTGAGGAAAAATAGTTTTAAAATGCTGACCCTAGTAAGTATCACGTCTACTTCTCGTCACTACTTCTTCGAGATTAGGCAGGATACTTGTTGGTCCCAAACGCACACGCAAGTATACGTGGTCGTAGCAAGTAATATAATGTTAAATCGAATGTCTAACCCACAAGGACTTGTGTAAACTACTTTCCAATTCACTCTAATTGTTATTTAATCAAGCCAAAATACAATCCAGGAATGTAACTATTTTATACTACGATTCTATGAAAGAACTAATTATCAAGTAACAAGAATATTGTTGTGTGTATCCAGTAGAGACAAATATTCCAGGGTTGTGATCAATTCACCACTCGTATTGCATTCTAATTAACTCTCCCTTTCATATAATTCACTCATGAATTCTATCTAATCGATAAACACTCTCATAGCCTTCTCCCGAAGCACTTCTCGCCTATTCTCAATAGATTAACGCCTATATTCCTATGAAATTAATCTATTAGAACGCACTAAGATTACGATGTTTAATTAAGCACGGTGACTAGGTATATTCCTATCCTACCCACAAATCCTCTCCCCTGAAGAGTTAAGATCACACTCTCTTCAATTATTCTCTAATCTATATACGGCTTTCCCAAGCATAACATAGATAGTATATTGAACGAAATTGCTGGCCAGACAATTAAGCAATTAAACACAGAATTGAAGAAACAACCATATATTGAGTGAACTATAATGAAGGCTAAATTAATGTCGAATAACAATATTCATGGCTAAACCACAACCCCAGAACAATGGGTGTTTATCCACTCATGATAGAATCAAACAATTGCATAAGTGTTGCATAAATTGAAAATACTAGAATAAGATGAAGAAAACTGGGAAATCCTTCGCTTCCTAATGATCCCGTATGTATATTCTCTCCAAAAATGGCATCCTCCTCTCAAAGTTGTGATTTTGGGTCTATTTATATGTTTGGGACAATTCCTAAACATGTAGGAGACTTCTATTCAACCCGGGAAACACTTAAAACCTTCAAAACTCGGATTGGACCGGACCAAAGACCCCAGGCATTAAGCCCCAAACGTCCGGCTATAGCCTGGCCAGGCCTGGTATTAGGCTATGATGCATGGCTAGAATTCATGGTTTAACAAGTTATATGCCTTACATTTTGTGTGCGTTAATGATAAAAATACACTTTTTATGTGCATAATGAAGTCTATTTCATGTGTAGGTGCATTGGAGATGGAAACCGAGCTAAATGGATGCATGAACGTCGAAAATACAATCAAGAGTCGAAAAGGAGTGACCCGGGCTATAGCCGGGCGTTTTGGCCTTAAAGACAGGCCAACCCGGGCATTAGTGGGGCGTTTGGCCCCTAAAGCCAGGGTCAGCCTAGCGTTAGTGAGGCGTTAGAGCCCTAAAGCCAGGTCTGCCCTGGCTTTAAGGGGGCGTTTGAGCCCAAACGCCTGGGTCCCGAGGTCTGGTCAATTTCGAGTTTAAAGAGTTTTAAGTGTTTTCCGGTTGGAATAGAAGTCTCCTACATGTTTAGGGTTTATCCCAAACATATAAATAGAACCAAAAACACAACTTGACAGGAGGGAAGCCATTGAAGTGAAGAAAAACCTGTGGATATTATTACTTAGTGAAGCAAACATTGATTTTTATAGCTTTTATTCATTATTTTGTAGTTCAATTATGCAAGGTATTTTAGAATTGATTCTTATGAATATGAGTAGCTAA
>MDKI01103044.1:0-11756 GCA_005239505.1 Nicotiana paniculata
CCCGCTCATATGTGATATTCTCCTTTGATTGGTACTGACTTCCTATAATTAGGACCTCAATCGGCTGTTCCCTCATTGATTTTCGGAGTTTAAGTTATTGCTTGCCTTATTTCTATGAATGATTTTTGCTGTCAAATTAGTATACATATTTTCCTTAAGTATAATTCTGAACTTGGCCTTACTTACGTATGATATACCTATACTATCCCTAGGATGCTTTCCTTATGTGTTATAATCAGCTTATAAGATTCCTTTCCTTATGTTTAAACCTGATATTTACCGTCTAAGTATGACTCCTTAATTAAAGGAAGTCTTTTTACCAATCTGATTCTAATTGATTGTTTACTCCCATAATTACCGCTAAATATATTATTTTACCTTATTCTTATGCATGTTTTAAAATATAAATACCTCTACTCTCTCCTTAGCATACACGAACTAATCTGTTCAACTCTCTCTCTCACAACTAAAAACTCTATTCTCTCTCTCTTTTCTGTGATAGTTACTACTATTCTAAGTTAGCCGACTGCAAGCCAAGGCTAATTATTGTGCATCTCCTACTTCCTGTTTGTGTTACTGCTTTCTTCACTTCACTAGTATGTTCTAATTCAGATTTCAGTTCTCAAACCAACATGTTTCTACTACTATTGCAATTCATTGTGTTTCTAATTTGCTTTTACTTATTATTTTGTTGTTCAACATGTAACTAGGATCCTGAAATCCATTCACCTGATAAGTTATACTTTATTTGTCATAACCATCATGTCTTTATGTACTTGATACATGTTCTATGTGAATCTTCATGCCTATGTTTGGTACATTAGTTTGATTAGGGTAAATCCAACTGCCTTGAACTATTTGGTCCTGTTATGTTAGTATAATCCTATACCCTACTGTTTCCCCCAATCCCCTGAATCCTTAGGAACTTTTAATTTTGTACTGCCTGTTACATGTTTTCCCTCACATGCTCTGTATTTGTCCCTCAAATCCCATTACCCCTGCTTGTGATTGTTGGACTATTCCTGGTCCTTTGTGTGATGTTGAACTTGTTGGTGTTCCTGCCCTTTTAGTGGTTAAACTTCTTTGTTATAAAACTATTTCAATCAAGTTTCCCTCTTCAAAACTGTTTTCTTACTTACCCTTTTCAAAACTATTTTCTTACTTAACCTTTTCTAAACTATGTCGAGCACTGTCACTCTACTCTTAGATCATTAAGTTCTATCCCCCTCTGTGTAGCATTGCCTTGGGACCCTTGAGCTCCCTCTGAACTTTGACACACAAAGCTGGCCATTCCACACTGCACTTATTCTCTACCTTGGCTATGAAATCTGGGTGTGAACACTGCCCGGGATCCCTTGAGATCCTTAGAGAACTTTGACACACCTGGATCATGTGAAGGGTTGTGAACCAATGGCATTTGAGGATCTGGAAACTTGGGTCTACTATGGAAGGCTCCCTATAGTTAACTTCTTCTTTTCCTTTTAATTATGTAATTCATATTCAAAGGTTTGTAATAATTTGTAAAAATGATTCTGGGGTTGGATAGTGGAAATGGGTGGGAGATATGCATGCTATAGTGTAAGTATGGGTAGATATCATATTTTTCTAGGTTTAAAATTTTTATATGCGCACTAGTAACCATGTCTAGGAATCAAGTATGCCATGCATTTAGATACCATGTCACTTAGGTTCATACATCTACTTTTCTTTCAGCCTTTCATCACTCCTTGCCTTGACTTAGAAATCCTGTTCATAGGATTAGTAATAACAACAAAAACTGTCACCATTTGATTCTGTCCATGCATTCTGAAAAAAATGTAGTCTAGATCATGCCTTAGAACAAAGGTGTTGACAAATATGCAATCATGCTACACACGTAGAGATAGAGATCATGTTCTAGGTAAACAACGATTAAAATCTGTCACCTGTGCTATTCCTGAAGTTGTGCATACTGTTGTGATCTTGCATTCATTTAGAAAAATCATGTTTAAGTTATCATGCTGCATTAGAAATCATGCCTTAGGGTCATACTTACTCAAATCACACCTAGTTTAAATATACATGTCTAAAACAGTCCCTGTTCTAATAAGCTGGAAATCGGTGTTTGGTAAACACTTAGAATCACATGCTATTAGGATTGGTAATCTGATACCCTTTTAACAAAGCTGTACAACTACTGCATGTTATTTTACACTTAGGAAAGCCTTAGGAAATTAGTTACAAGGAATAAAAATAGATCTGTCTTTGTGATCATGTTTAACTACCAGCATGCTAAAATCAGTAGGCAAGCCTGACTAGGACTCCCTCCCTGAGTTATGACAAATATGGTCCTGCTATTGTCATTTAGATATCATGCTTAGGAACTGAATCTGGACCCAAATTTATGTATGAGGCATACTGTGTATGTGCAATATATGTGGAGGTATACTTGGGCCCCTTAATTGCTTTCCATGTTCTTCCCTTATGTGCAGTCCTACCTGTTTTGTTATCTGTCGCCCTCGAATATTTACCTTTAAAACCTGAGGGTCTGCCTAGCACCTCCCTTATAGGATAGAAGTCCTAAATTCCTCCGAGACTGATAGGAAGGGACGGGTAACAACATGCAATAAAGGTCGAGACCAACACTCAATTTAGTTACTTTCACGGGGTGGGAATTTGGAATACTTTATATCTCTTTGAAGCTGATTCTCTCATTCTTGACAAATTGTAAAGTCCATGCTCTAATCTGTTTAAATAACAACAATTGACATTAGAATGGAGAACAATCACTACTAACTATCATATTTCATTTATGATGCAAATTCTCATTACTTAATTTAGAACTAAAGTAATAATAGTAAATTAAGAAATAGAGCAAATTTCTACTTCTCAAATAAGGCCTGCATTTTCTTAAGAGTCAAGAAAATGCATTTCAGATGAATAGCAGTAGGGTTGATAGACCATGCTACCCATCCCTTAAAATCTTGTTTAGCTCTATATGCAATTGAAACATTTTTTGCTGGAGGAATTGTAGTGAAAGTATTGAGTAGAGGTAACAAGAAAAAGAAGACTGAATATCAGTACTGGTGTTAATCTTGGTGCCATGCTGCCAGGTTATTTTCATTCCCTGCGCTAAAAATAAAACCTAGTTTACATAATCATTCGAAGGAACAGTCGTGTGAAACATAATTGTCTTTGCAGTTAAATTAGACCTATGATTTATTTTCTTAATACAGTATTAGACCTATCAATAATATTTTGTATTATATTTTGTTGAACCAATATTTGATGTTGTTCACGTTCTAAATATTCAGCCTTGGATGTGAAATTAAATATCATATCTCCAATTTCCGCTCAATCTCAACCTACGCTAGGAGATCTTATCCTTTATGTGTCAAATTTTCTTTTCATAAAGAAAAGTGAATTTTGTAATTAATTTTGCAATCTCACAGTCTTAATTGAATAATTTTTATCCACAAATCCTTATTCTACATCTGTTCTTCATTGTATAGTTTCTCTAGAAAGGTAGATTTTTTGTTTTTTTCTTATCTCCAAGTATGGCCTTCTTGATCCCTGGACCTTGCTTACCTTGAATACTAATTTTGGTGATTTGAATATATTATATAGGATATCCATGAATTATGGTGATAAAAGTTGGATGAATCTCCTTAGATGGACGGATGAGTATATAGGTGGAGCGAATAATTTTCTTGATAACGCATTTGAACGAGCCGCCCAAGGAAATGAAATATTATGCCCTTGAAAAAAGTGCATTAATTGCTATTGACATTATAGAAATTTGGTGGAGGATCATTTGATTGTTCATGGGTTTGTTGATAGTTATACCAAATGGGCTTTCCATGGGGAGGGATTTTTCTCGAGAAGTAAACCTCTTCCAAGCAATGATGATGAAGGTTCTAACATGCGTGACGATATTGATGGAATACTTCATGATACATTTAGAAATATAGAGGGTCAGGCAAGGGATGAAGAAGGAGTTGGGGAAAGACAATCTGAAGATGCAAGGAAAATTTTCAAACTACAGGAGGAAGGAAAACAAGAGTTATATCCGGGGTGTGAAAATTTCAACAAACTGAGTTTCACAATTCGGTTGTACTTGCTTAAATCCTTGCATGGGTTGAGTAATGTGGCTTTCTCAGATTTGTTAGAGTTGACAAAAGAGGCATTTTTCTTTTCTCAGGTACCAGAATCTTTTAACAAGGCTAGAAACATGATAAAAAATTTGGGTCTTCATTATGAAAAAATGCATGCATGCCCTAATGATATGTTATTTTGGAAAGAAAATGAGAAGGCCGATAATTTCTCTATTTGTGGGTCTTCAAGATGGAAGAATGATATTCCTTTGACTAACACAAGCTCTAAAATCCCTGCAAAGATATTAAGGTACTTTCCTTTAAAGCCTAGGCTTTAGAGGATATTCATGTGTCCAGAAATAATTGCTACAATGAGATGGCATGCTAATGAACGACTCAATGATGGGAATATAAAACATCCTATTGATGGGAAAGTTTGGAAGGATTTTGATTATTCTCTAACGTTTCTCGTAATGTTCGATTAGGTCTTTCAAGTCATGGTTTCAGCTCGTTTCGGACGATGAACATTTCTCATAGCACGTGGCCTGTTATGTTAATGAACTATAATTTATCACCGTGAATTTGCATGAAGCGAGAGTATATTATGTTGTCTATGATCATTCCAGGCCCATCGTCTCCAGGAAATGATATAGACGTGTACCTACAACTATTAATTAAAGAATTAAAGGAACTATGGGAAACATGGATAAACACATTTGATGTTGTAACCAACCAAACTTTCCGAATGCGTGCTGCCTTATTATGGACAGTTAGTGATTTTTCAGTATTAACTATGCTTTCATGATGGAGCACTAAGGGGAAATTGGCATTCCCCGCTTGCAATTATGACACATGCACTCAATATCTCAAACATAGTCACAAGATGTGTTACTTGGGTCATCAAAGATTTTTGCCTCTTGATCATCCATTCCGAAGAGATAAGAAGTCATTTGACGGTAAAGATGAGTATTGGCTTGCACCTGCTCTTTTTTCGGGTGAAGAAGTGTTTGAAGAGTTGATTGAATTCAACAATATCTTTGGAAATGAACTAAAAAAGGCCTCGGAGGGCTAAGGGTCCGTGAAAAAAGAGATCCATTTTTTTTGAATTGCCATATTGGGTGCATAACAAATTGAGGCACAATCTTGATGTCTTGCACATTGAGAAAAACATGCGTGATAGTTTGTTTGGGACTTTATTGAAAATAGATGTGAAAATTCTCGCTGTGACTTACCAGAAATGGGGATATGAAAGGAGCTACAACCAAAAACAAATAATGATGGAACTATAAGTTTGACTAAATCTTGTTTCTACATGAAACCAAAAGAGAAAAAATTGTTTTGTACTGTCATGAAAAATGCTAAATTACCAAAAGGATGTGGTTCGAATATTTCAGAACGCGTGCATGTGAAGGCGATGAAAATATCAGGGTACAAGAGTCATGACGGTCATTTTATGATGCATTACTTGCTCCAGGTTGCTGTTAGAAAAGTATTGCCCAAGAATGTTTCATTGGCCTTGATTAGGTGGGAAAACTTCTTTAGAGCTATATGTAGTAAGGTCATAAGGAAAAGAGATCTTGAAAAAATGCAGTCTGAAATTGTTGAAATAACATGTGAGCTTAAAATTTTTTTCCATCCAACATTTTTTGACATAATGTCACATTTGCATGTTCATTTGGTGAATGAAATTAAGCTTGGGGCCCGATTCATCTTCGTTGGATGTATCCTATTGAGAGAAACCTATATAAATATAAAGTGCCTGTACGCAATCGATTTTGTCTAGAAACATCAATAGCAGAGGAGTTTTTGACTCATGAGTACTTGACTTTTTGTTCGAAATACTTACATGATGGCGTGAAGACAAAATTACCAACATGATGTCCTACTTCTTGTGGCTTTGTTTGACGGAAAGAAGAGATGATGTTCAGGCAAGGAAGAAAGATATTTGAAATTATAAGTTGAAATAAGTCATGAAATTTGTGTTGCTATAACTAGTTTCATTTATTAAAAGTAAAATAATTTTTTTTTAAAAGTCATTAATTTTAAATATATAAAAATTATTATCGTTTTTATTTATTTTATAAATAGATTAAGACAACAAGTGTTACATTGCTTACAATTGAAGGAGGATTTGTTTATATGTTACCACCTATTTGCGTATTCTTACATTGGATAAGCAATCAAAGTATGCTCTGGTCAGCTACTCTGGATTTAGAATCCTATCCCAAAAATGGTACCTTTGCACCTATAAAGTCCAAGTGCGACGATAAGTTCGAAAGGGACGGGGCTACTTGCTAAGCACCACGTATAGGAAGAAGCAGACACGTGCCCTGTTTCAAATGCTTTTGCTATTTGTTCAAATATGATGAGAGCATCATATTACCTTCCGTCGAAGTATTGGTGCCACTGTAATCAACAAGAATCGAGAAAACTTTTTTTCCACTGTGTGAGAGAACTATAATAAAGAGTATGGCTGAACACGGGCAAATGATGGATATTGTAAATCCCCAGCAAGTGAGCAGAAGGACGTTGATTCTGGCAACACTGGCTGGAATAGCAGTAGAAGGCCCACTTTTGGGGATGATGGGTTTCAGCTTTCTGACTTCTTCGATAATTCTGGTCGTAACTTCTCCGCTGCTCTTGATATTTAGTCCTCTGTTGTTTGGTGCTGCTTGTGTTTTCGCATTCGCCATCGCAGGCTTTGGGGTGGCTGCGACTATGGCTTTTGCAGGATTGTCTTCGTTTGTTCTGGTTTATCGTTCACTAATTGAAGGAGTAAGAAAAACGGGCATAGACTACGGCGATACTGTTGAGCCGGTGGTCACTGTGGATAAAATGATTCAGCCGGACGAGACTGTACCCAAGGAGCAGCAGCAGCAGCACCTGGACACTGAAGTGGCAGGTACTAGATGTGGATTTAAATTTGACACGTTCAATATATTTATATTCTTATCACTAAATTCTTGCAATTTTTGGTTCAGCACTTGATACTTGTTGAAGTTCTAGTAAATTTTCACGTATATACTTGACCTTTTCAGTTTCAATTTTATGACATAAATATACCACAGCATTGGTGTGATCATTAAAGTTTTAAAAGATAGTGATTTAAATATGCTATAACATTTATGCAGTTATATAAGAAATTCAAAGTTAAATTGTTTCCAACATTTAGAAATGAGTCAGTTGAAAAACATACGACATGTTCAGTTGTGACGTAACTATACATTATATCCGTTCCTGTAGGTAATGCGGACAGAATTGAGACAGTGAAGGAGCAGCAAGAGGACACTTCAGTGCCAGTAACTAGAATTGTTGAGTTGTTTGAGTCTTTAAAGGAGCATCCTCATGACACTAGTGATGTGGAGGAGCATCACCACGATAAGGATAGGCCGGCGAGCCCTGGCTATTTGCAGCAAAACGTGCAGCGCGAGATCCCGCAAGAAATTTAAGAATGCACCTAGTCAGGAAAGGATAGTTTATATGCTTGTGCTACATTTGCTTTTTACCGAGTTGCAGCTTGTGTTGTTCTTTTCCCTTTTTCGTCGTGTCTTCTCTTTTAGTTCCAGGTTCTATACCCCTGCACATGTACATTTTTGGAGAATGTTTTTCCTCTTTACTTCTACTTCTTTTGGTCTCTAATATTGTGCTGTTTTTCATCCTGCATGGGTTTTTTTATTTTGTTCGAGTGGGGAGGTTTGTGTACGAATCCTGGATGTACGGTTGAGGGCGACATCCCATCCTTGGGCATCGACTATCCTGTTTGAGGAGGAACAACAAACAAATCACAACAACCAAAAAACCCACAACAAATCCAGTATACTCTGACAAATTGGGTTCAGGGAGGGTAGAATGTATGCAAGACCTACCTTTGCCTTTAAAAAGGTATAGATGTTATTTCCGGTCAATCCTCGGCTCACTGAGTAAAAAGAGAAGGGGTAATAACAAGCAAATCAATCTGATAACCAAGATGAAAATACAAAACTAATATTAAGTAATGCAATTAGAAAACCAAAACAAAGCAGTAATAAGTAATAACAACAATCTAAAGATAAAAAGAAGTACAATCTAAAGATAAAAAGAAGTGCCCGAAGGATACTAAGCTAGCGTTTGACCATAGTTTTCAAATTTGTTTAAAAAAATATGATTTGAGTGAAGTTTGCTTTGAAGATTAAAATCTATTTGGACATAATTTTTATATATTTAACTTTTTTTTTTTGAAAAAATGAATGTGACTTATTCCCATACGCTTTAAAAATTATTAAAAATACCCAACAACTCTAAAGAAAATTCATACAAGCGACACAAATCTGAAGAAAATTCATACAAAATAAGCGAAACAAATCTGAATAAAATTTATACAAATATTCACAGATTTTAGCAAATTACCTTCAAATTTTATCTTTGCAGTGGATTGCCACAGATTGGCACAAATGTTTGACCAAAAAATATATATCTTGGTTTAACTAATTGAATTTATATAAATGAGGATTAATCTTAGTTAACAATAATATCCCAAAGATGAAATTCACGGTAGTGTGATAAATAATACGCAGATCTTTTCTTAAAGCAATGACGGTACACAATGAACGATGTTTAAGAACCCAAGCAGAAGTAATGTATCATTAAATAGTGATGAATAACAACAAAGGGCATTTATGTAAATAGAACGAATGAGTCACCCGAGAAAGAATGAAATCAATGAATGTTCTTTCTGATAATGATGAATGATGGACAAGCCTTTGAACATCCGATTTATTCTCGGATCAGTGAAAAGGTTATTTTTGTTGGCTTGTAATAAGACCAGATTCTCTCTTTAAAGTCAAAGTACTCTTTCAATTTATAGGGAACATATTCCTAAAAATCCTAATAGTACAAGTGCAAAGAATATTCACTAGAATATTCTCTTTAATGTCCTATTTTAAAATTAGCTGTTATAACTCTATCAAGGGTATTCGACCTCGGCCTTGATATTTGATCCTTCGACTTCAGTCTCTGCTGACTCTTCGACCACGTCCTTTATTGTTAATTAGATCACCTCGGCACGTCGCGGCCTGGGAACGTTTTACTAATGCCATTTCGACTTAAAATGTTCTAGAGATAGATTTTGACCATACAATTAGTTCCTCCGCTTATTGAGGCTAGCTTCGGGGGCAGGTTAGATGAGCGGATCATGTTATTAGTGATCGATCTAACCAGACGGACTACGCGGGTTGTGGTTGTTGTGGCGAGCAGGCGACGTGGCCCTCTATGGGCCACACATTTCAAATGCTTCGAATTTCCCCAGCGAATCGCTGGAATTATGTTGTCCATGGGTTGGTGTGACCTCATGATGTCATGCGTCATTATGACGCATATTCCAGATGTATCGCTCCGTTTCACGTGTGACCTTTGATCAGACATGTCGTTTCAGTTCTGGTGCCAATCATGATGAACTATTTTTTGGTTTTGGTGCCATGACCTTTATAAATAGAGATCCTTGAACCTGTTTTTGGAGTTTTAAACCCTCTAGTGTTTCAAAGAACCATACCTTTCTCTTGCTCTCTTCTTCTATGAATTTCTCCTCTACTTCATTGACTTGTGTTGTTCTTCATTCCCTCTTGTTATTTACTCTCCTCCACTACGTTAAACCATGTCTAACGTGTCACCTGATGCTGGTGAGGGGAGTCATGTTGCTCCATTGGCAATCGCTTTCCCCTCCCATGGGGAGAGCGTTCCTGCCACCGTTAAGGATGAAAGCTTCCCGCCGGTGGAAGCACGCAACCCTGACTCCAGATCCGATTTCACCAAATCACCAGAGGTCCCGCCTGGAGATTTTCAATCAGTGATGACGGTGAAGGAATTAGCAGAGCTCAAGGCTAAATTCGGCGTTCCCAATCATATCGAGTTAATCCCGGCCGAAGGGGACACCGTATAGGTCCACCGTCCTTGGTATTGCGTCCTCTACGCCTACCTCTTCCAAGTCGGCTATTCTTCCCTCTCCTTCGCTGGTTGAGGAGTTCTTTCGCCACTACGACGTTTGTCCCTCTCAGCTCGCACCGTACGTTTATAAAATTATAAAGATTCTCCCTAAGTTTGTCGAGCCAGGGTCGAATTGACACTGCGACACTTAATATATCTATTCTTCCCTAGTTTTTACATGGAAAATATGTTGAACCTTCTCCACCGAGAGGTCAAATGCTTGGTGGTGAAGATGGACGACAAGGACAATCGTCAATTCTGGTTTAACTTCTTTTTCGTCAGAACTGAGGACATTGCGGATAGTGTCAACGGCTTTCTTGAGGCTTCACTATACTCGTAAGTACCTGGTTTCTCTCCCATGTTCGGTTATGAATTCTGACTTCTTGCCTTCTTCTTTTGCAGCCAAGACCTCGCCTCCTCCTTTGAACGCTCAAATTTTTGACTGAGTCGAGCGGCTCCTGCTCTCCCTTCGGCAGGTAATCTTTTTTCTTTTGATCGTGGCCGCTCCATTTCCTATTATATACGGATTCATTTTTGCTGACTTAATGCTCTTTTTTTCTCATGTAGGGGTTTTCGGAGGAGCCGGGCACCAGTGCCTTCTTTCTGAAAGGCAGCTACTGCATCATCGACTTTGTCTCCTGTTACAACTACTATATCGTCCGTATCGGTATCAACTTTTGCTGCCGTAGTTCGGGAGCTCGTCTTCGTTCCATATGCAACTTCTGCTCCCCAACTTTACTCGTTAGTTGATGAGGACGATGTCTCTCCTAACGACGATGGTCTAATGCCTCATAAGAGGAGAGCCGTGAATAAGGGGGAAGAGGGGTCAATGGTCGTTAATTTGGGAAGTTTTGGATTTGTCCTTCGAGAAAAAAACTACAATACATATTGGAGAGAGACCCGAGGCGAGTACCAAGGCCCCTCATTTGGAGGAAACGGACATGCTTCCTGTGGAGGGCGCGCCCGAGGGCGTGGTGCATAATGATGGCCTTGCCCTTCCGAGGCGTGAAGAGGCCTCATCTTTCGGGGTCGCGCCAGATGTGACTTCGTCGATTGATGATAGAAGGAAGGGTGTTGCTGAGGAGGATGTTAGATCTGACTTCGACATGGATATAGACGAGTTGAGGATGATCAATGAGGGGCTTACTCAACTCGAAGTGAGGTTGGAAGGGGGTCCAAGGACTATTGTGATTCTGATGGATCGCAACCTTCTTGTGAACACTAAGGAGATATTTGAGGAAGGCAGATTCCCTTGAGATGATGATCCGAACTCTCCTTCTGAGTGAGAAAAATGATTTTTCAATGGCAAGGCTTAAATAAGAGTGGCTCGATGAAGGGATTGGGAAGTTGGAGAAAAAGACCTCTGGTATTTATGATCGAGTTGCTGCTCTAGAGGCCGAGAAGCCCAAATTACTTGAACGATCTTCTTCATCTGCGTCTTCTAGCTTCCCCAACATTCCTTGCGACTTGTACGAAGAATGGATTCACGCCGAAGACCGACTGGATGTGCTTCGCGAGTTGCATGTTTCTGGCTCCATTTCTGTTGCAGACTTCGAGGGTGCTTGTGCCAAGGCTCACGAGTCTCGGATTTCTTGTGGTTATGATCCGACTACTCTTCGTCCTGGCGAGGAAGATGAGGGAGATGAGGATGCTATAGATCGCCTCGAGTACGAGGCCTGGTATTATTCCATATACCTTCTGAGCGAGAATGAAGATGGAGTTGGG
>ML310200.1:0-10452 GCA_005239505.1 Nicotiana paniculata
ATATTAGGAAGAAATTACTCCCCAATTTGAATTGGTAGTTTTTTTGCTATTTTTGTTTTTTATTTTAAACTAATTTTAAAACTCCAATGTAAAACTACTCCCCAATTTGAATGAGTATTTTTTTTTTTTTATATTTTCGTTTTTGATAGATAATTATAAGATATCTATATTTATTAATTCAAGTAGAGTAACCGATTAATTCAAAATTTAAAATTCAAAAAGTTTTTAAGTTAAAAGTAGTTTATTTTGTCTTAATAATGACACTTGGCTTGTTGTGTTTATGCCACTTGTCTTAATATAATGCTTTTGCTTCTCCTATTCTATATAGATAGATACTTTTTTGAAGATTTGTCAAAAAACACAAATTGAAATAATCTTTTGATCTTTTAGAGATTTGGAAATGAAGAGGTTGGACCTATGACTACAACAAAAACAACATACCCAGTGTAATCTCACAAGTGGGGTCTGGGGAGGCTAGTGTGTTTGCAGACCTTAACCTTACCTTGAGCAGGTACTCTTTCCAATTGATCCTCGGCTCAAGGAAAGCAAAATCACAGCAGTTTAAAAAGAAATACAATAGCAAAGAAGACATGAAAAAAGTAGCAGTAACAACACTAAGATAATAAGAAAACTAAAGTAGGATACATCAGGTAGTAATAGAAATTTAAGAATAAGGAAATACGAGAATAAAACTAGTGCTACCGATAAGGAAAGGATATACGCTCGACTACTTACTAACCTTTTACTCTAATTCTCGACCTCTACACTCTCCTATCAAAGGTTATATCCTCGATAAGCTGAAGATGTGTCATCTCCTGCCTAATTACCTCTCCCCAATACTTATTTGGCTTATTCTACGTCTCCTTAGACCCACCATGATCAAACTCTCACATCTCTTCACTGGGGCATCCGTGCATCTTGTCTTCACGTGCCCGAACCATCTCAACCTCATTCCTATATTTTGTCCTCCACGGAGGCCACTCTCACCTCATTCCGAATATCTTCATTCCTAATCTTATCTTTCCTAGTATGCCTACACATCCATCTCAGCATTCTCAGTTCCGCTACTTTCATCTTCTGGACATGAGGGTTTTTGACTGGCCAACACTCCGCTCCATACAACATAATCGGTTTAACCACTACTCTATAGAACTTACCTTTTAAGTCTTGCTGACACATTTTTATCGCACAAAACACCCGATGCGAGCCTCCATTTCATCTACGCCGCTTCAATAAGGCGTGTGAACATCAGGTATGTTAAAGAAGGTTTATGGGCTCCTCCTTATCAAAAAAAAAAAAAAGAAGGTTTATGGGCTCCTCCTTATCAAAAAAAAAAAAAAGAAGGTTTATGGGCTCCTAAGGAAGTTAATATGCCATATGGATTAGCTGTTTGGAGGCAAATATCCAATTTCTGAATGGAATTTAATACATATTAGATTGGAAGTCGGTGATGGTAAGAGGATGAGGCCATGGAAAAATAATTGGGATGAATCTGGGATTTTTAAGGATCAGTTTCCAAGTTTATTTTGTGTTGCTGGTAATCCGAATGCTAGCGGATGTGTTCCCTGAGGAAGGCTGGGAGTTTCAGTTTAGAAGGAATCCCTTTGAAAGAGAAATGCAGGAAATTGATTTATTCATTCAGAAGATGCAAAAATTTTAGTCACACATGGAAAGAAAATAAACTACTCTGGAAGGCAAGTATTAATGGCATTTTCTCAGTAAGTTCATGCTATAAAATTCTTAACGCACAACAGCAGGGACAATCTAGGAAATGGCCTTGGAAGACGATTTGGAAGACTGCAATGCGCATGCTTGGGCTGGCTCATGACACATGAGGCTTGTCTAACACAAGAAACTTTGAAGAGGAAGGGCTGGATATTATTTACTAGATGCTATCTCTGTGAAGACTGTGGTGAATGTATGGAGTACTTATTTTACAATGCAAGTTTACCTGGTAGATTTGGTCTATGTTTCTGGCTATCTTTGGAGTAGAATGGGTTATACCTGGGAAATTCAGAGAACTATTTGAATGATGGAAAGTAACTTACCCAGGTGGCTTATTGAAAATCTGGATGTATAGACTATTTGGGAAGAAAGAAACAAAAGAAGTTTCTGAAGACACCAAGAAAAAAATTCAGATTGTAAAATTCAATTGCCTGTATTATTTGTATTCCTGGAAGGATGGGAAAACTATTTTTAATTTGCATGATGTGCTAGACTTGCTAGAACATTTAGGAATTTGATGTATTCAAGTCTAGCTTACATTTTTTGTAATTCCTAGTATCAACTTGATACTGTTTTTTAATAAAATCTTACCTTATCACATCAATAACAACAACCTTGTGGAATCCCACAAGTAGGGTGTGGGGAGGGTAATGTGTATGCAGACCTTACTCCTACATGGGGAGGTAGAAAGGCTGTTTCCGAAAAATCCTCGGCTCGAGAGGAAGAGGAGGAGTAATAATGTTTTATTATATTCTTTATGTTTCTGTTGCTTCCATGACAAGGGCTGTTGGTTTTTGTGAATAGAGGAAAATCAACAGCAGAACAGAGAGGGGCAACCACCCTTTAAAGAAATCCCAAACTCTCATTTTTGCTGCATTTCTTTTTGGGCTAATAACTTGTAGCAGAAAGTAGCACATGTCACATAAAAAAAAAACGATGTGCGACATCATTATCAATCTCCCCATTACCTTGGATTACAGACCCTAGATACTTGAAACTTCCTCTCATGGGGATGACTTGTGTATAAGTCTCACTTCCACGTCCACCTCATGGGTTACTCACTGAACTTACACTCTAGTTATTCTGTTTTACTCTTGCTCAACCTGAAACATTTAGACGCCAGGGTTTGTCTCCAAACCTTCAGCCTAGCGTTAACTCCGCCTCTTGTCTCGTCAATCAACAATATACATCAGCAAATAACATGCACCATGGCACCTCCCCTTGAATGTGACGCGTTGGTTCAGCCATCGCCAAGGCAGATTGACCCTATGAGTCATGGAAAAATGATAAATGACAATATAAAGTGTCAAAATAAATAATGTTGAGTTAATATTTTACAATTAATAAAAAAAATAATTAATGAAAACATTTTATTTTATTTCTTCAAGTTAGCGCTTTTACCAAATCTGAGTCTTAATACCTTACTAGAATTGGATTTGGAAAATATCGTTATTTATATGATGGATTTGGAAAATAATAGAATTGGATTCTTTTTCTAATATAGTATTTTAAAGATTTAATTATTTGTTCTTAGTATTAAAGAAACTACTTTATTTTTTGTGATTCAAATTTTTAATATTTCACATTAATAATTATTTTATCAACTAAGTGTTCTCTTTTTAAAGGCTAAAAAATTGATGATTGTGTCTTAGGGTTCTTGTGTTGTAGATAGGAACACAGACATGTAAAAGTGGATACTCTATTTTATATTTACCTATGTTAAATAGTCAATATTGCTAATTATTCTTTTGGATTATCTTCATAAATCTTATTATTATGACAAATATGAATGTGTCTTTATTTTAGGACTCTTATATTACATATATTGCTATAAACTTTATATATGCTTCTTTACTTAATTATATAAGTATCATTTAATGACTATTCCATTGTTCAATTTGGTTTATATATGTAAGATATGTTGCATAACTTTAGTGTTCTTTTTTATGTGTTTATTCGAATTGAAGTGGTAAAATTTGAATTTTGAATCGATTTTAATGTTTTGAATATTATGACTTCTTACATAGTTCAAATAAAGAGGAGTTTAATAAACAAAACTTAATTGATTTTCAAGTCCTAAAAATTTAAAAAATAATTAATTAACTATTTTGTCTAGTGTGAAATCTATTTTTAAAGGGTAAAATAGGCGAACGACATTTCGCTAATAGCCTTCGTGCTTTTAATGTAGTATAGATTAAAAATTCTTCAAAGTGCATTTTCTGACACTCTCCTCGTTGTTGAATTCATGCAGAGCTTAGAAAAATCTAAAGATGGTAAAAGAAAAATCATTTTGAAGAGCCATCAGATTTCACCGGTGCTAGAGCTTTGCAAGGTGAGTTAAGCAGAGATTATGACATATGCATGCATCTTTTGCTGAAAGGCAGTTTTCTTTCATCGAACTATTTATGTCATTGCTCCTAAATCCTTCTGGGTGTTTGCCTTTTTAGACTTTACTATATTTGTTGATTGTTTGGGACCAAGGAGGAACTCATGCGATGCTAATAGATGTATTGTTTCCATTAGTTTCCATATATTAATCTGTAACTTCTCTTTTTCTGTATCACCAGTTGAATTGTTTGCTTGTTAGCTGAACACAGCTGGTTCGTCTAGTTGAACCTAAGGAGCTTCAGTATTTGTTTAACATTAAATGCTGGTGAAATTATTTTATGAGAACTTCTTTCTAATAGATGATGGCTAATGTAAAACAAATATATGATTTTATTTCAGAATTTTGGGAAGTGTTCTTAAAAGCAGCCCATTCCTATCAACTAACTCACATTGCTAAGTACCAATATCATATGGCTACTTTGGTAGAACGCTATACATGCGTGGATATAGTGGACTATATGGCTTGAGAGAAATAAAAGATGCTTTGAAGATACTGCTAATTTGATTCTCTAGATTAAGGCTAATTTTTGTTTTGTTTTTGGTGTAGAATGAAACATGTAAATGTATATATTACATGCATACTATATTACTATGTACGCTGGCATCCCTGCTGCACTACCTCGTCGAGAGCATCCATAGTAATATCTGCTGCCTAGTCAAAGTAGGTCTTAATCAAATATGTGCCAATCTGCCACCCTTTTAATGAATTAGCAATGGGGTGAAAGCCGGTCACATGCTTCATCTCATCTCGCCACCTTGGTACCCCACAACCCCACCCGACAGTGTGGACTGTGGACATCTACAGAAAGCTTCAAATTAGCTCAATATCTTGTAATATGGTGGTTGCCTAGAATGTATGTCTCTGGGTGCCGACGCTTTATAAGTACCATGATCAACCGTCAATCAAATTGTATATGGCCAACAGCGTTACATCACTCTGAACCTAGATTTCTATCAGTACTGTATGACACGACTCTGTAGAGGAGGGGCACAAACATGACACTAGAACTTCCCATCTGTACGTCGTGGATGAACTGGATTTATTTCTCTATGCCTATCCCAAACATCACACTGGATATGTCTAGACTAGAGGGTCAACACGGGATATTCACTCATATCTGGATAAGCAAAGTAAAAAAGAATTTAAATACTACCTTACAAACAAGTACAACTAAACAATTGCAAAACCGGAATGCGACATAAACCATATAAGATGTGAGCGAGTCCATGGGCAGAGCTAGGGGCGGGAAGAGGATTTCATCCAAACCCCTTCGCCGGAAAATTATATTGTGTATAGATGTCAAATTATATTGAGTCCCCTTAATATAAACCAAATGTTCAACTTAGTGGTTAAGGGGGTTTTGATTCTCCATGAGGGTGGCAGGTTCGATTCCCACACACTTTAGAATTATTTTCTACAGCTTTGAACCCCATCTTACTTCCCTTCCAATAGACCTACATTCTTACTAATTCCAAGGTGATCCGCTTAAGTGCAGATACTGATCTAACTATTTCTGGAGAGATCTTCTAGAGAAAACCTGAAGGGGAGCCTTAGCGTAACTGGTAAAGTTACTGCCATGTGACCGGGAGGTCACGGGTTCGAGCCGTGGAAACAGCCTCTTGCAGAAATGCAGGGTATGGCGGCGTACAATATACCCTTCGCCGGAAAATTACACTTTGTATAAAGGTCAAATTTGTTTATTTTGTATATACATACATATATATATATATATACATACATATATATATATATATATATATATATATNCCCCTTCGCCGGAAAATTATATTGTGTATAGATGTCAAATTATATTGAGTCCCCTTAATATAAACCAAATGTTCAACTTAGTGGTTAAGGGGGTTTTGATTCTCCATGAGGGTGGCAGGTTCGATTCCCACACACTTTAGAATTATTTTCTACAGCTTTGAACCCCATCTTACTTCCCTTCCAATAGACCTACATTCTTACTAATTCCAAGGTGATCCGCTTAAGTGCAGATACTGATCTAACTATTTCTGGAGAGATCTTCTAGAGAAAACCTGAAGGGGAGCCTTAGCGTAACTGGTAAAGTTACTGCCATGTGACCGGGAGGTCACGGGTTCGAGCCGTGGAAACAGCCTCTTGCAGAAATGCAGGGTATGGCGGCGTACAATATACCCTTCGCCGGAAAATTACACTTTGTATAAAGGTCAAATTTGTTTATTTTGTATATACATACATATATATATATATATACATACATATATATATATATATATATATATATATATTTTATTGAGTCCCCTTAATATAAACCAAATGTTCAACTTAGTGGTTAAGGGGGTTCAGATTCTCCACGAGGGTTGCAAGTTCGATTCTCACATACTTCAAAATTATTTTCTACAGCTTTGAACCCCATATGGACCCACATTCTTACTAATTCCCAGGTGATCCACTTGAGTGTAGATATTGATCTAACAATTTCTAAAGAGATTTTCTAGAAAAAATTTGAAGGGGAGTCTTGGCGTAACTGGTAAAGTTGATGCCATGTGACCAGGAAGTCACGTGTTTTAGCTGTGGAAACAGTCTCTTGCAGAAATGCAGGGTAAGGTTGCGTACGATAGACCCTTGTGGTCTGACCCTTCCCCGGACCCCGTGCATAGCGGGAGCTTAGTGCACCAGGCTGCCCTTTTTATCTTTTAGGAAAATCACTTTAGTTTTCCAAAAGCAGATTCCACTAAATTTCCACTTCAGGAAACCTAAAGCTGAACCTGCTACTACAAATACAACCCCTTGACATTCTGATGAGAAGCATGAAGTAAACCTACTCAAACAACTTCAAACTAGTTCTTGACAGAAAATAATCTCCACTTAAAATTCAACTTTGTTTATACAATGTTTGGTTTGGTTTTTCTTTTCCATGTAAACATATCATAGTTCATTATAGAGTTTGGTTTCAAATGTTCTTTTCCGCATATCCAATACCCGTATAAGTCATGCGAAAATTTATTTATTATTTATGCGGGATAATATAGAATATGAACGAGGGAATTAGTAATACATAGGATTAGAACAACTAAATGAAAAAAATAAGTCTTCATGATGTAACCAATCTTTTATTGTATTAAAAAATACAAGCATATTTTAAAATGTACATTGTATAATAATACCAAATATTCAGTATTATGATCCTTGCATTGCCAATTTCTGCATTGCACTCTTTGCATTACAAATCCATACATTACTGATCCCTGCATAATTTGCTTCTAAACCAAACGATCCCTAAGGGAACAAAATTGATTAAAATGAGAGTCCGATGAAACTAAACTATTCCTACTTAAAGGCTAGCCTAAAGTTTCAGAAGCATGCCTCTTAGATCATTCGACTTCAAGGGTGTCTACTTAAAATGCCAAAAAGTGAAAGGCGAAATTTCTCGTGCTAAAACTCCCGTCATTGTTCATAGAACCTTACCTTGAACAAAAATGTTGGGTAAATATACTGCTTTAAATGGTTAACATGGTATGGGTTTCTCAGAGAATTAAAGAGTAAATCCATAAGAATTCTATGAGCAACTATTCACAAAGGAGGTGGATTTAAGGCCAAAATTGGGGGAGGGGGGTGTCACGACCCCAAAATCCTACCTTAGGTAGTCGTGATAGCACCCGCTCATTGGGACTAGGTAAGCCTAACACATGCTGAGAATTAATGGAATTTAACTAACTTAACTGCAATTCATTAGTTAATAACTTAAACAACATAGCTGAAACAACGTTAGTCATACAATCCCAACACCGGTAGTACAAGTCATAAGCTTACTTAAGAGTAACTAGGAATACCAAGTACATCACTGTTCCAAAATAATAGTAAACAATAAAAGACAATAGAAGGTGACTTCGGGACCTACGAACGTCGAGCAGGTATACCTTGAAGTCTCCAGCCGCGCAGGCATAAGTCTCAAAAACCAACTCGATCAGAAGTACCTGGATTTGCACAAAAATGTGCAGAAGCGTACATGAGTACACCATAGTGTTACCCAGTAATTATCAATCCTAACCTCAGTAGAGTAGTGACGAGGCCAGGTCAAGACACCTACCAGACATGTAAATCTGTGCAGGATATAACATAAAGCTAATATAATGGAAAGAACGTCAATGTAAGACCAACAACGGAAGGATCACAAATTTATAACCAACAGTGAAAATAGTAGAAGCACAAATGGCAACAAGAAATAACCAGGTAATAAAGCAACAACATAGTTAGAATACATATGAAATACGAATGAACTCAAGTAAGGAAAACCGATGACAACTCAATTAATCAATGTGAAAATAGCCAATGTGCTTCCAGAATTGATAGATTCCTATATTCAGAAAGTTGGGATGAACAATTTAAACTCCTAAAGTAAAGAGTGCTGCCGAGGGTAACTTCAGATCACTGTCCTATCCTGGTAGAATGTGGTGAATGGAATAAGGGGAAAGGTTACTTAAAATTTGAGGACATGTGGTTTGAACACAAGGATTTCAGTGAATTGGTGGATAAATGGTGGAATTCTTATAATATACCAGGCAGAGCTGATGAGATTCTGGCAAAAACACTGAAGTTGTTGAAAGAAGACCTGAAAAAATGGAATAGAGAGGTATTTTGGCAATTTGGCAGATAGGAAAGCCAAGGCTTTATCAAGAATGGAAGCTTTAGATCATGTAAAGCAAGTACTTAACAATTCTGATCAAATGGAGGCTGAAAGGGGTGCTGTCAAGAGAGAACTAGAAGATTGCAATGGCAGAGGAATTTTCTGGAGACAAAAATCTAGGTGTTTATGGATTAAACATGGAGATAGAAACACAAAGTTTTTCCATAAACAGGCAAATGCTCACAAGAGATATAACTATATTGATAAGAATTTTATTGAAAGAGAATTGATTGAAGATGAGAAAGTGATTAAAGAACATGTTGTGGAATTTTATAAAGGTTTGTTTAGAGAATCTGAAACATGGAGGCCAAAGTGGTCTGATGAGGAGTTGAGTAAGTTGACCGACGAGGAGAAAGAGTGGATACAGAGACGTAGTACAATGGAGGAGGTGGAAAGAGTTATGAAGCTCTTTAAGGGAGATATGGCACCAGGTCTTGATGGTTTTAATCTCCATTTTTTTCCAGAAATGTTGGAACACAATCAGAATTGATGTATGGAATACTGTGAATCTGTTCTTCTAAGAAGGTTGTTTCACCAAAAGTTTTAATGCCACTTTCATTGCTCTGATCCCATGAAGCATTGGAGATAAAAGATTTCAGACCTATTACTTTGCTAGGGAGTATCTATAAGATTATTGCAAAATTACTAGCAGAAAGACTGAAGATGGTGATAGGGAAATTAGTTTCGAATAACCAGAATGCTTTCATTTTGGGACGACAGATTGTTGATGCTTTTGCAAATGAGAACAATATCGTTTTGTAAGATGTTATACTTGTTGGTATACTACTATCAAATACATTAATATAATTAATTTTTTTACTATAAAAGTATCTTTTTTGAAGAAAATCTCAAATCCGACGACAACAACAACAACAACAATAATACCAGTGTAAACCCATATAGTGAGGTATGGGGAGGTTAGTGTATATGTAAACCTTACCCTACGTTGTGGAGATAGATAGGCTGTTTCTAATAGACCCTCAACTCGGTAAGCATAAGCATAACAATAATGAAAAGGAAAAAGGCCGAAACTACGGTGAGAAGCCATGGAAAAGAAGCATTAATAACAACAAGATAGTAAGAAGACTGTAATGAAAGAGACAACAGGTAATAATAGAAACCTAAGGCCGATAAAATACGAGAGTACGTATTAATGTTACCAGTATGAACAAGGAAACCACTCCGCTCCCAAACATTCTACCCTAATTCTCGACCTCTATACCTTCCCATCAAGGGCATGTCTTGCCTAATCACCTCCCCCAATAGTTCTTCGGCCTACCCCTGCCTCTCTTAAGTCCTCTAAGGCGAACCTCTCACACCTCCTCACTGGTGCATCTGTGCCTCTCCTCTTCACATGTCCGAACCATCTAAGTCTTGCTTCCTGCATCTTGTCCTCCACCGGGACTACACCCACCTTGTCCCGAGTAACTTCATTCTTAATTCTATCAATCTCGGTACGCCTGCATATCTATCTTAACATCCTCATTTTTGCTACCTTCATCTTCTGGACATATGAGCTCTTGACAGACCAACACTTAGCCCTATACACCATAGTCGAACACTGCTCTATAGAACTTACCTTTAAGTTTTGGTGGCACCTTCTTATCACACTGTTAGTTTATAGTAGCCAATTAGGAGTAAATAACCTTAACCTTAATCCTATATGTAT
>ML310201.1:0-16182 GCA_005239505.1 Nicotiana paniculata
AAGGGATTCAAGATAAAAGGTGGCTTGGAACACCAAAACTAAATTCCAAGTGGCGACTCTAAACAAAAAATAATCCCTTTTCAAAACGTCACTTCGATTGAAAAAACTCTTCTAACTCAACCTCGTAATAGGGTTGTGGGACATAAAAGAGGTGTGACAGGAACAACTTGGGATGGTCCGTACAAAATCACAGCCAAAGCGAACAAAAGTTTATTCCAACTAAAGACAATGGAAGGAAAGCTATTACCAAACAACTAGAATATCAGCCACCTCAAATACTACAACTTCTGAGAGAAAAACGTCCCTAAAGTCGTACTTTTTTTCCCCACTTGAGTTTTGTCCCATTTGGGTTTTCTCAAGGAGGTTCTTTAACGAGGCGGCGAAGGGAATTCCACGAGTCGAAGTACGTGAAGATAGGGATGTGGCTACTATTTCATTGCTCGACCTCTCAATACTCTCCAAGTCAACCAATGAAGGACTAGATAGACTGAGGCTGGGATTGAAACGTCAGCCAACACCCAAAAATCTAAAAATTTCTCCAAGTATGTGACCAAATCAACAATGTCAAAGCAATAAGAAACTTAAGCTTATCCGCACATCTTTTTCGTGTTAAGGTTATGTTCGAGCCCGCTCGACCAAACACCTACCGGCTCTCGATCGTGATTTAATGAAAGGTTATGTTCAACCCCGCTCGAACAAACACCTACCCGCCCTCGGCCACGATTTAATGAAAGGTTATGTTCGATCTTGCCCGAATAAAATACCTACCGGCTCTCGGCCGCGATTTAATGAAAGGTTATGTTCGACCCCACCCCAACAAACACTTACCGGCGCTCGGCCGCGATTTAATGAAAGATTATGCTCGATCCCACTAGAACAAACACCCACAGACCCTCAGCCGCAATTTAATGAAAGGTTATGTTCGACCCCACTCGAACAAACACCTGATGCTGTATTAATTTTTTAAAATAGAAATAAACGAATCTAACCAAGATTCTTAAAAAATACTTATGATTTAGATTTTAAAAACAACAAATAAATCATATGAAATGAAAATAAAGAGGCAAAATTGGTCTTTATGATTAAACAATGACAGGGAACAAATATTACACAAAATCGTGAAGTTTCCTGGTTGGAAACCAACAAAAAACTTTCCTCCTACTTTTTTTTAATTCTTTTATTGTCTTAATATATTGTACCTTTATTAGGAGAAGATACACACAAAATTATATTAGGAAAAACTTCTTTGATTTAGAACTCCTAAATACTAGTTTATTTTACAATTTATCCAATATAAAATATATTTTTAAAGGTTAAAAAACGAATAACATTTTGTTAATGGTGGTGCGCGTGTATTTCATATCAATAAATATAAATATTATAAAAATGATGTAGATATTATTTACAAAAGTGTCTGAATTATTTTAAAAAAATTAAAAAATCCAAGTTTTTGAAAAAATGATGAACATTTATCTAAGAGAAACTTTTAGAACCACTATGTTTTAGTTGTTATTAGCTAATTGTAGATACCATTTACTATATTACTTTCGATAGCTATGTTTTCAGGTTTTTTAGAGTGTATTCGATGTATTTAAGCTACTGTATTCATGAATACAGTAGCATTTCTAGGCGTGAAACAGGGGATTACTGCTAGACAGATTTTTGTATTCGACTGTATTCACGGCGTGAAACAGCGGATTACAGCTAGACAGATTATTGTATTCGACTGTATTCACGATATGTATTTGTGAATATAGTAATGTAAATAGCGTAATTCATGGTCTGTTCAGCTGTTTTTAAACGGAAAGAGAATCAATTAACATAATAGACTCCTAATATAACTCAACAAACTCAATTATAACACACAAAATTTGTATTTCCAGTTATAAAAAAGATTCTCAACCGAAAAAACCGCAAAAAAGATAGCAATCTTCAGAGAAAATATGCTGAATATTTTTTCCAACCGATAAATACAACAAAAAACAGAGCAATTTGAATACATATATACATCAATAATCTGTCTAGCTGTAATCCGCTGTTTCACGCCGTGAATACAGTCGAATACAAAAATCTGTCTAGCTGTAAATAACGTAATTCATGGTCTATTCAGCTATTTTTAAACGGAAAGAGAATCAATTAACATAATAGACTCCTAATATAACTCAACAAACTCAATTATAACACACAAAATTTGTATTTCCAGTTATAAAAAAGATTCTCAACCGAAAAAACCCCAAAAAAGATAGCAATCTTCAGAGAAAATATGCTGAATATTTTTTCCAACCGATAAATACAACAAAAACAGAGCAATTTGAATACATATATACATCTGAGTACATAAATTATATTAATTAAAAAAATAAATGAATATATTCATGGAATACAATGAGACAGTGAATATAATGAAATACATGGAATACAACGAGATACATTGAAATACAATGGAAAAAAAAAAGACAATGAATACAGTAAAATACATGAAAATATAGCGAGATACATTAAAATACATTGAAAATATATTAACAGAATCTTCAAGTTGCTCAACCCCAAACTAAAAAGAACCCATGTTCCATCATATTCCATCAGTAGCCACCAAACCATTCACTTCTTTCAATTTTCATGGTAATATAGTATAAAATCAAATTAAAAAAAAAAAAGAAGGCTTGGGCAGAAGGAATTGGTCAGTTCCATCACTCCGTCCCATAGGTTTGATTGTATTTGTTCGGAGGACACCATAGCTGCCATGGCGATTAACTTAGGGTTTAAGCTTAAGATCTGAAGATTTTCTTTTCTCATGAATAGTACTAGAGCTACTCTAAATTTGGACTACTGGGGAAAGAAGTGTTGGCTCTTTCGTTCTGTGTAGGGGAGACTTGGTAATATAAATTCCAAATTGAGAGTCAAAGCTGCCCGTTTCGATCTGTATTTGGGAGAATCGTGGTTGTATTCATGGAGAAAGACTAGAGTTGAGAGAGAGGGGAGAAAAATCTGAAAGAATGAGAGAAAAAAATAATATAAAGTGTATTTTATGGCTTAAGAGTAGGAGGTGACCATAAATAGATATTTGGCTATAAAAATCAAAAAGTAGTTATGGAATATAATTTTTTAAAAAGCTATTTATTTAAAATAAATAAGGTATCAACATTTGCTATAGTAGGTAAAATTCCTTTATCTAACTCAATAAAAGAAGATCTCTTCTCTACAAAATACCTTATTATTTGGAATTTCGATAGGGATAGATTTATCATGATAAAGATATAAATTCAATCATTATCATGATAAAGAGATTAAATATACTAATAAATATCGCTACTTTCATTAGGTCAACAGTGATGGGTATATCAGTTGGCCACATATCCCTAATTTGATATTTATTTGTAATTATATGCAATATCTATCTGTTAGATAGATTTATGGACACTATGAAAACTAAAATTATGAAACTCGTGATAACACTTTTGGAAAGTGTTTATTTAATATTTAAAAAAATAATTTGAAATAGCTGACATTTTTAATATTACCCACCTTAAATCTTTAATTATAGCTAATTTGAAAAGAATTATGTTGAGTTTTGCTTTAAGTTTTCATCTATTGGAAGTGGAAGACTTCTAACGTCACCTTAATTATTATTATTTTAGGTGAAATAACAATTCTTAAAATTATATATTCTTGGAAAAAAGTAACTTAATCAACTTATATAAGTAATCTTATTGGGATTACATTTCTAAATATTAGGAGTTCTTAGAAGAAAATATTTAATAATAAAAATTTTAACGTCCTAAATATTAAAAATATTAATTTTATCCAATATAAAATTTATCTATATGATAAAAAGATCGACCAATTTTGTGTTGAAGTTTAGTACTTTTAAAATAGTCTGAATTGATTGAAGAAGACAAAATTAAGTGAAACGTTATTTCCTATACATTTAGTAGTTTTTAATTTTAGTTTCACATTATTTATCATGTAGTTACTATAAATTAATATACTTTGTTGCAAATACTAAGTGAAGTAACAAATTTTCTTCTAAAAAATTACGCATTGATGTTAAAAAACTATTTTGTCATCGTTATAAAGTACCATTAGGATGTCACTACAAATTTTACTAGCGATCCAAATAATTGACTTCTTAATGATTTATTTAAGGTAAAATTTCTAATGGATCTTAAAGTCCTACATTTAGGTACCTGGTTTAAATAAGTAAAGATTTAATAACAAAATATCAATGAATTTTTAGGTCCTAAATATTAGGATAATCAAATAACTATTTTTGTCCAATGTGAATTATATTTTAAATAGGTGAAAAAGGCGAACGACATTTTGCGAACATCTTGTTTGGATAGTTGTTACCTATTGTATTGTAACAACATTTAGGTACCTGGTTTAAATAAGTAAAGATTTAATAACAAAATATCAATGAATTTTTAGGTCCTAAATATTAGGATAATCAAATAACTATTTTTGTCCAATGTGAATTATATTTTAAATAGGTGAAAAAGGCGAACGACATTTTGCGAACATCTTGTTTGGATAGTTGTTACCTATTGTATTGTATCGTATTGCTACTTTAAATACAATGTTTGTTTTGATTGTTACTTAAATTTAATTGTATCGTATCGTTAAATCTGTCGTTACGCAACAATGAAATGTGCCACTTTTTGTAACGACCGATTTGGTGTGGTCGCGTCGTTATCTTGTCTTTTTCTCTCATCTCACCCTTTATTATTATTAAATAATTTTATTTTATCATTTACACTATCTTTTTATATAATAATTTTAACTCGTATCATAATTTTTCTTTATAATATTGTTGGTGCATGATATCATAAAACGGCGACAAACGGTACAATCTATCCAAACATTGTATTAATCAAACGATACAGTACAATACAATACAATATGATACGATAAATTATGAAAGAATATGTAACAATCATCCAAACAAGTTGCGAGGGCTTTCGTGCTTTTAAATATAATATAGATATAGATAGATTGTTGGCAAATCTACCAATCAGGTCACTTAAACAATAATGAAAGTAACAATAACCTAGAATAATTAATAAATAACATGTTTTAATAGGGTAAGTTACACATGCAAAATTTCAGTCAAATAAACATTCTATTGTTAAATTCTATTTAGTGATGATGATTGTCTAGACTTTGAGAATTTTTCAAAACCGTAATTATCATCTCCAAATATGATGATCCTGGTGTGGTCTTTTGGCACAGGAGAAGGCACTTAATAAAGGTAATTCATATTTCCTCCTCCTTTTTAGCTAGAATAGGGAAAATAAACACATACTACTATTTTATAAAATAGTCAACCATTTATTACTTTGTAAGTTTCGTCTTCTCGGTCATCTGATAGTGTATTATGTAGTTTATTTTAAAAATGATAATTTTCTACAAAATTTATTTATGTTTAGGACTATGGTTTGCGATAGTATAATGAATGTTATTAATAAAGGTATTGCTGGGTATTTGTAATAGTTTTTAGAAGTTGTGGGTATAAGTTATGTTTCATGTTTTTTCAACAAAAAAAAAAGTGAAATAGTTCTAAACATATTTTCATTTTCAAACCAAACTTTACTCTAATCAAATTTTTCAAACAAATTTAAAAATTTATGGCTAAACGCTAACTAAGACTTTGGGAAGTTCAGTGAATGGTACTTAATGTAAGACCCAAGGAAAGTGCAAGGGAGACAAAGAAACCCTAGAAAGAAAGATCAATACAACACACTAAGCCCCGGTTCCGCGCCTTAGGAATATGAAAAATTGTAATATGAAGTGTTCTCTCCTTTAATGAACCTTACACGGCGCGAATATAAATTAGTCAGGACCCCATATAGGTACACTCATGCCTGTACATATACCATGTCAAAGTAAATATGGTCATTTCATCAGAAGACTTAAATTTTTAAAGTGTGCGCACATTGAAACAGCTAGGGAAACCCCAATAATTCAAACTGTATCTATCGTCCTACTGTTCTGCTTCTAACATTGCTTCACACTGTATGAAGAGCTTTCTCCTTTGATAATTTTTCATGGCACGAATCCCAATTAGTCGAGACCCCATGTCCGTACACTTCTACCTGCAGTTAGACCACGTCAAAGTATATATGGTCATTCCATCAAAAAGCTTAACATTTTTAAAGTACGCACATTTTTATTTACTTAATTATATCTTCAAAACAGCTGCATGTTGAAACGGTATCTATCGTCCTGTCGTTCTGCTGCTAACATTGCTCAAGCTATTTAACTCACACAATCCCCACAAGATCAATGGGCATGGTAAGTATTGTTACTATTTTATCTATACTACTAGCTATTTAATGAGAGAATGCTCAATAATAATAGCTTAAAGAGCCTAATTGAGGAATGAATTTTAGGACCAAAAAAAGAAGGGACTACAAAAGTGAGACCAACATAATAAACTGAAGAAGAACTAAAAGAAACCCTGTTTTTCCCAACACCAACAACCAAAAGAGCATAGACAAAAAATGGGGACTTATCCGAAAAACCAGTTATCTGAAAGATTTTATTGTTGGTTACAAGCCATACGATGCACATTTGGCTCATCATCGTCATCCGTAGCATAAGCCTCTTGCCTGCGTCGCTGCTCCTTGCGCCTCATTTCTTCCTCCATGTTGACATCATGCAAAGTGGTTTCCTCACAATTATTTAACTCCATATCAGACGCGCGCTTTCCTGGCCTCGGTGGCAGAATACTCTCAATAATGCGGCATTTCTCGGGGGAAAGAGATCCAGATTCTGGAAATTCCACATTAAAATGGATATAAAGCCGACCCTTAATGAATGGCCTCCCATAATGGGGCATTCCTTCATCATTTATTGCCTTGTATTGATCTGCAAGAGACAACCAAATGATCATCCAATATTAATCGCGTCTCCCTTTACAAAAGAAAATAAGTAAATTAAAAGAAAAAAACTAAAGAATTTTCTTTACCAGGCTTAATAACTTCTCCGGGGCTAGATTTAATCAGAAGCTGCCTGCCGTCAAGATGAGTCAGAACAAATTGAAAGCCACATAGAGCTTCCGTCAAACTAAGATTGTGTTCCACGTAAAGATCATCAGACTTTCGCCTGAACTTGGAGTGATCCTTCTGTTGTAATACAAAAATAATATCGCCGGTGATGGTATCTGGCTGCATAACCACAATACAACCATTAGAACAAAAATATCACATTCCAAAATGAGAAAGGCAGTGCACTTACTGCCAAAGGAAACAGTTAGCCTTGACGATTTTCTCAGTGAGAAGGACATATATTCAATTCAAAGTCTTGAACTTAACTTCAATGATTATAGTTCAAATATATCAGATTAAGGACCCATTTTAGTTTTGCAAATATTGACTAGAAACTTTGGAGGCCCAATTTAACATTTTCGGGGAATTGCAAAAGCTGAGCAATATATTGGCATTACATAAAACTCTTACAGCTTCATCAGCTTCCCCGTCGAAAACAATCTTCTGACCGTGTTGCATCCCTTTCTCAACATTCACTTCCAATACTTTCTTTTCTTGTGTAATTTTGTTTCCCTCGCACTGAGTGCACCTGTCTCTCTCACTTATAACCTCTCCTGTATTAACAAAAAAGACGCATAGTTTTACCAATATTTTTTCTACATATAAGACTGAGAATTAGTATTACAGGAATAATCTCATTAACTACGTACCTGAGCCTCGGCATTCAGGACAAACATGTTGCATCTGTTGAATCATTCCTGGGGCTATCTGTCTTGTCGTGACACGCATTCCAGTACCTTGGCAACCAAAACATGTTCCAGAGGCTCCACTCTTTGAACCTTTCCTGTTAATCCAAGAAAATCATAGAGAACTCATATATTTGCACCAATGAAGTTCAACAAAACATACATGCTGAGAGCAAGTTCAATCCATAAGCAATCAAATAGATAAAAGCCAATTAAGACGAGCTTAAACTAAAAACTAAGGAGTGGTATAAAGCCCTCTAATCTCTTCATTCAGATTGCAGATATTCTGGTATGAGAACATAAACCTACAGTACGAAAGAGGTGAATTTCTAAACGAGGACGAAATGTAGAACAAATATCTATCAGATAATTCATTTTTTCTGAACGTTCTCTCCTTATTATGATTCTTGCACCAAAAATGATGTAATGTTTTTTACAAATCTGTTAATTTGCAACAGACAAAAAGGTTAAATTAGATTTTCCACTGAGATGCAGCAACCTCACACAAACCCACCCAACAAAGGAGGAACAGTATAAAGTAGCAACTCATAATCACCTTAGTAGATATAGATGAACAACACAAAAACTAGATCCAAGCCCTTCAACGTCCAACAAAACATTAACAGAGCATCTAAAGGAGTTCAAAGTACCAAAGAAAACAGAAATTCTGCCTACAAAAATACAACTGAGTCAAAAATATTTATTTCTTCAGATGGTGGTCGATTTGGAATCAAATATGATTGAAATGCACAACCTGCCTAAAATTCAGTGTTTGCATTATTCAGGAACACATGCTACCAATCTGCACTGCAAATTATGAATGCGCTCTATAGCTAAGTTGCGCGGACTTTTCGATTTTGGTGCCGTCCCCGTCCGGATACGGGACAGATACCGATACCGGGACGGGATACATCCCGGATACGGTCAACTGACTTCGGACACTTTGACCGGAGTCCATCGACAAATTTGGAAGAAAAATTGAGATTTTTATTTCTCAAAATAAAAAATAAACAGATTTAGAACAATGGAAGAATAATGTCCATCTTGGAGAATGAAAGATTGTGTTGTACAATATTGTAAGTTTTTCTCAGAATATCTCTCAAAATTTACAATATTTTTATAGCTATTTTGTATTAGCCGAATCCCCGCACCCGTATCCATATCCGGATCCGCTCCCCCGAATCTTAAAATTTAGATTTCGCCGAATCCGATACTCCCGTCCCCGAATCGGATACACGCACCCGAGTCCGAGCAACTAAGCTCTATAGAGGTTGCATCAATTACACTAGGAAGAACATATCCATGAAATTTAGGTTTCCTTGGAAAAAGCCCATAAACTAACACCTCTGACTATCATATTTCAATCTTCGAGTAAATAGATCTACGAAATATCGGATCGGATCAATTTGGAAAATAGAAAGATTTGTACAAGTTACATGTTTTCACTTGCTTTTTCTGAGCCGATGGTCTATTGGAAACAGCCTCTACAGTAAGGTCTGCGTACACACTACACACTGCCCTCATCAGACCCCACCCATGGGAATATACTGGTTTTGTTATTGTTGTTATACATGTTTTCACTCGTTTACGGAACGAGTGGAAAGTAAAGGATGGTTGCACTCTCTTGCTTGAATGAATCGATCCTTTACACAGTAGATCCAATGCTTTTTTAAAACGAAAACTAATCAATAACTTGCTTGGATGGCTCGGTAAGTGAGCAATCCATTATGTGGGCGCGAACTCCAAGTTCCTTAACTACTTCAGGCAGAATAACTGGAGAGAAACCAATGAAAAAAAAGGAATAACACAAAGAAACACAAAAGGTCCTGATGAACCACAGTCACCATTTTGTACATGTGTATACATACATAGAGTGCACACATTCTTTCTCTATTGGACTCACAATTTGTTCAAAATCTTTCATATACGTTCACTGACAACTCGGCATCAATTCTCAGCCTTAACGAGAACAAGAGAAATTTAAAAAACCATGTCATCATTCACCGAATTATCTTGAAAATCACTGTCAGACAGTGCCAGAAAGAAAGTAGGAAATGGAAAAGCCAGATAACTAGAAAGGAGAAATACCCTTTACACTTCGGGCACAATATATTCCGAGAAAGAGAGAGCTTTTTGGTTGTGCCATTGTACAAGTCTTCCAGAGAAACCCGTAGAGTGTGCACTGCATTTTCACCTTGTTTCTTTCTGCTGCCTCTGAAGCTACCACCACCTAGGACAACCAAAGGCCGATGGATTTTTCAACCAAAAAATTAAAAAAAGATAATACTGACAAGAGGAATTTAGCAACCCCGCCCTCCCAATTTGCATGGCCTCTTCCTATCCACCCTATACCTAAGAGGGAGATGAGTCAACATTACCGCCAAAAGCTCCACCAAAACCTCCACCAAAGAATGTCTCAAATATGTCAAATGGGTTGTGGCCGCCACCACCACCACCCATTCCTTCTTTAAGCGCATCTTCACCATACTGATCATAAATTTCTCTCTTCTCTGGATCACTTAAAACTTCATATGCATGAGCCAATTCCTTGAACTGAGTAGAGAAAAAACATGACCAAGAAAATATAGGACAAAAAATGACAAAACGAGCATCAGAATAACAATGATTCCTTGGTACAGAGACAACACATATGGAACAGCAACATGCAGAGAATTTTAATTGCACGTGCGAGAGGCGCAACTCACTTTTTCAGGGTCACCACCCTTGTCAGGATGATTCTTTATAGCAGCTTTTCTATATGCCTTTTTAAGTTCATCTTGACTGGAATTCTTTGACACACCAAGAACCTCATAGTACTTGGAGTTATCACTCCTCCTTGCACCCCGTCCAAACATAATGGATTACCTTAGTAACTGCAACAGAACTGAAACAATTTCATTTTAATTTATTCATTTTAGGATAAACTTATTAAATAAAGAAAGTTGCATACTACACATACAATATGTGCCGTAAATAGGGAGCTGAGATGTATTGATTACCAGTAACTATTGGTGCACGCGAGTATCAAGACTAGCAATCCGGAAGAAGTATATTAAGATAAGGAAAGTGCTATACTAGTTCATTCATATCAATCATTTGAACATTCCAGCGATTCAAGCACGAAAACAACAGAATATGGACCATTTTTCTTTTGTAATCATAAAGCAACTAGATAAAAAAGAGGGGGGAAACCATGCTTTGAAAGGCAATTTTATTAAAAGCCATAGCATCGTCGCTTTAAAGGGGGAACGATGCAAAACAGGGGCTATCTCTTCATAAGCGCAGCAATGTGGTTCGGAAAAATGTGCACTTTAAACGGTGAGCCACAAGGTGAAGCTATTCTTTGAATCTGACATTGAAATATAGAAGAAAAAGGGTCTTTTTTCATGACGAGAAAAAAAAAAAGTTCACGGTTTTTTGTCATTTTAGTACTAAGGTGGTAAGGTTCTTCTAGTATGCCATGCGAGTCTGCTTCTTCTACTACTTGTGATTCTGAACTCCTTTTTTCCTTCCCTCTTCTACTATCTTAGCATATCTATTAAACCAATTATATATGAAACCCGAATACTACAAATTAATTCTTTTTAAGCCTGCAGTTTTTAGGAATTAGTTTCTAAATATAACCCAACTCACCTTTTTACATATAACTATCTTCAGCAATCCAATACAAGCTTATTGAAGCTCAAAATTCTAATGCCACTTATCTACCCACTGATATGATACACAAGATGCAAAGAATCAAATAATAATGCTGTAACTATACAGAGAAATATCTGTCCATGTGGCACGCTTTCCTTTTTTAGGAAGGTGAGCTTCCACGAGTTCGAGCCGTGGAAGCAGTCACGCTTTTAGCGTAGCTTATCTACATCACACCCTCGGGTGCGGCCCTTCCCCGGACCTTGCATGAATGCAGGATGCCGGGCTGCCTTTTTTTTCAAAGGAAAAACACCTTTTCTATATTTAGAAACAATTTATCTTTAAACTTTCATTTTACACGTAATTATCCATAGGTTATTTTAGACTACAAATTTTATAAGTCTTTATTTCTTTCTTAAACTGTATGCAGAGTCAAACAACGCCACGTAAATCGAACGGAGGGAGTAGATAAATCACAAACTTAAAATCACAAGAACAAATAAACGACGGAGTTGAACAGAAAAGGAAGCAATTTTACAGCTGAAATAGTAAAAAGATCCCCAAATAATATAGAAAGAAAATATAAGAAAAGAAGAAGAATACCTCGAAAAGGGGTTTCTAATCTAAAGAGAGAAAGAAGAGTTTGTTACAGAGAGAAAAATGAAGAGCAGCTTTCCCTTTCTTATTCAACAACAAGGAGAAGATGACATGTGTTTTCATTTCGGATTTCAAGCGGTGGTATAATAGAAACATTTTGTGAAAATAATTATTAAAACCATTTTATACTTAGTACGGTTAAAATTTTAAATATTATTTTGTGTTGAGCTAACCATATTTAAGAAAGAACAAAATATTTTTGAGTAAAAATGTATCTTAGATTTTAATTTGATAGTTTTGGTTTTTAAGATTCTTTATATTTAAATTTGATTGTATTTTTAGAATTATGGATCAGATATAATATTTGTTGGAATCTTACTAGACACACACACACACACACACACATATATATATATATATATATATATATATATATATATATATATATATATGAAAAACTACTAGCTACGTCCATTTATAAGTAACTTATTATAAATGTTGGCAAATTTAATAAATATTACTAATATTGGTCAAATATTAGCCAATTAGTTATTTGTAGCTAAAATAAGGTCAAATTTTTGTTTTCTTTTGAATGATTGTTATTAAAATAGATTCAGTACAACTTAAGGAGTTTGAATCTCAGTTTTGGGATGATTTGGTGGAGTTTTGAGGTGGTTTGAATTTTAAAATTCGAAGTAGAAGATGAAACATGAAAAAAATAATTTGTGTATCACATATTTATCATATTTGTTTCAAATGTGTATCACGTGTATATCCATATATACCTGTGGGTGTGATATATGTATCGCAGAAGAAATTTTTGAACTCGATTTTAACTATGAATTTTAATACCAAATCACCTTCAATCTTCCTCAATTTTGTATAGTGACTCATCTTTATGTTTTCAATAAATTTCAATCATGCGCATTAAAAATGACATTTTTAGAAAAATGTCATATTTTATTTCATCACCTTGATTGTATTTTTGACAGCTCAGTATATTTTGGTATTTCACGAGCAGATCGATTTCATGGCCAATTACAAAAAAAGTTCTAGTTATACGAATATTTTCATATAAGATTGTTAACATATAAGTAACACAAAGAGTTAGTAAATAAAATACAAAAAAAGGAAAGTTCATACTAATTTTTTTTATTCAAATTATATTATAACTGAATATAAGAGATCGTTTTGTCTTTAATTCACACCATCCCCGTAAGAGATATGATTTTATACGTATTACAATATTTCTTTTATTGTTTTACTCTCTGCTATTACGTCAGCTGGTTAAGGTCAGTTCTTTTGTTTTTGGAGTTACGATAATAGTTATCTTACAACTTGTTTGGATCGTTATTAGTGTCATTTCATAATGTATTGTATTATGTTGTATTGTTTGATGAATATAACGATTGAATAGATTGTATCTGTCGTCGTTTCATGATGACACGCACCAACAATATGAAGAATAAACTGATAACATTACTAAGAAAAAATAGGATACAAAATAGAATTATTATATGGAACAGCTGGAGAAGGGAACCCAACACTAGAACATAGCTTCATAACGCAAAACCAAGTAGCGGAGCTCCTCGCACTATACAAAATGACTTTCATTTTTCATAAAAATAATAAAAGAAAATTAAACTTATTCCTGAAATTGCACAGCTACATTAAGTCTTCAAGACACTATAACATAAGAATATCGTGGCGTCAAGTAAAAAGCTTTGTATTTTGCTAATAATTTAATACAATACAATTTCTTTAAAACTTTCCTTTGAAATGTTGTCGTGGATTTATGCTCATTATAACCTATTTAGTGGGCGTTTGGACATAAGAATTGTAAAATTCTGGGAAAAAGTGGGGGAAAAAATCAAGTGAAAATTTTTATTTGAAAATTAAAATTGTGTTTGGACATGAATATAATTTGGACTGTTTTTGAAGTTTTGTGAGTGATCTGAGTGAAAATTCTAAAAACAACTATTTGAAGTTTTTCAAATTTTTAAAAATTTTAAAATTCATCTTCAAGTGAAAATTTAAAATTTTGGCTCTTAATTTCCAATTCAAGACTTCATTTGCTTTTGAACAGAAGTCGTTGCTTTTATTGTTAGGACCTTTTGTGGGAAAAAATTCTAGTAAAATCATTGATGAGGGTCCCCCCAGTTGTGGAAAAAAAAATGAAAAAATTTGTGGCAGTTGACTCATTCAGCAGCACTACACTTTAATTCTATAATTTTACATAGAAATAGGATGTGGGCATCAAAACCTAACTCCATAACTTAAAAAATGTCTCTTACGCTAAAAGAACGATTGCTCCTCCTTTTATTTTCTATTCCAACCCCTTTTTCCTCTGTTTAAAATACAATACTTTATAAATATGGCTACAACACTTCATGAAATCAGTCAAATTTAAAGCAACTCGATGCAATCCCAAAGATAGGGTCGTTCAAACGTCATATTCCATAGAGTTTCTGAAAGTTTAGCATCAGAAAGTTTGTTATTAATTTTTTTAGGACGAGCTTACCTAAATTTTGCTAATTCAACTTTACAACGTTTTAAAGTTTCTCTTCTTTTTTGCTTGAATGTATAAATTTTTCACAATAAACTGCACTAATTAAAGGATTATGTGTAGCACCTTTATTCTGTTTTTGTTTCTGAAAGTTTATCATCGGAAAGTTTGTTATCAATTTATTTAGGACAAATATACACAAAAGTATTTTGCTTATATATGAAACGATTATGTGTAGTATGAGTATTTCTCTATCTGTTTGTTAAAGTTGAATTCACAAAAATCATAAATTTATAATTTTTCACTCTCTTTGCATATTATAAAGGCCATGAACCTTTGTTAGTTATTACATTCTTTTCATTTATTTGCCATCTAAGATGTACTAATTTTGTCTTTACGTTGGCCAATAAATCATGAGGTGAAGCATACTTCTTAGGTGGTGTTGCTTCTGCTAAGGGTGGTGAAGGATTTGAGAAGAGGGTTTTTGAGATATATTTATCAAAGGTGATTGAAATTCTCATTCTTCTTTACTGCTTTTCATTAATTTGGTACAATAATGTAAAAGCAATGGTCTCAAAGTAGCTATTGTATCTAATGCTAACAAATTGTGGCGGAGCAAAATTTTTTGTTAAAGGAGTTGTCAAAATGTATAAAGTATACATACCAAGAAATTAAAAGGCGTCAATATATATAATTATTATTTTTACCTACCTACACAATGCATTTTCCCCTATAAGTTATAGGGTGGCTCCGCCACTGCTCACAAACATGTTTCTTTCTTAAGATGGATGATATTTTCATTAAATTGTGTTTTAGAAGATCTTACTCTTAATGCATGTGAACACCGTGTTGGAATGCTTGCGATTTATTTAGGATGGTAATTCCTTTAGAAAACATAAAATATATAACATGTTACAACTTTAACGTATTCTTTAATTCAATTAAATTCGTACTCTAATATGCTAATGTGAAAATTTTATATTGAAACTAAACTGTAAAAATTAAAGAGGGTTCTCCAAAAACCTCAAATGGTATGTTGATTTAGCAATACATGTTTGATGGATACAAATAAACCTGTCATTTGGCTAATTATAAAAAATTATGGTGTTGGAACTTCCTCAGTATTTTTTCACATGTAGTTCTCCCAATTTTACATATTCCTTTTTTTCTTTGTTCAGAACAGGAACAGAACAATTTTAGGAAGCAGTTCGTGAAAAGACGAACACCACCAAGTGAAGTTCTCAAATTCTTAGTTTTCTTCTAATATACAAGTAATCATGTTATTCTTAGTTTTATTATAGAGAATCAATACCCTATTTTTAACACAGGGTACCACATCCCCTGGTCACATTACTTTTTGCCTACATAGAGCACGACATTCCCTAGTAGAATCTCAGTGAGCCATGAGCCTCACCTTATCGTCAACACAGGGTACTACATCCCCTGGTTGCATTTNCCTGGTTGTATTTCTTATTGCTAACATAGGGTACGACATTCCTAGTAGCATCTCAAAGTGTCACGTGCCTCATCTTATCGTCAACACAGGGTATTACATCCCCTGGTTTCTTGCATTCTTGTTAACACTGGGTACGACATCCCCCATTATTTACAACAAAAAAAAAATGGGTGTCTTTTTCAATTCTTTGTCTTTGCAATAGCAAAGATAGTTTAATGTGTTTTCAATAACTCACAAAAAATTTCTAGTGCAAAC
>ML310202.1:0-10902 GCA_005239505.1 Nicotiana paniculata
CAGGCTAAGGTAAAATCTCAGGGTATAGTTGGAATATTCTATTTTCTAGGGGTAAACTCTAAATATTTACAAAGAATAGGACATCTAGAAGGTTCTAGCACTTTACAGATGTCACCTTTAGGCCTGCAAAAGGACGACCAACTGTCCAGATAAAAGAATAATCTGATCCTTTATGGTGGAATATGATTTTTTGATACCACCCTAAGTTACCCTATAAAAGTAAAAGGATTCCTACACTCTAGAGGAGTCAGAAAAAGATAGCAACAGCTGCTGAAAAACACAAAAATTCAATAGAGAAAAAGAGAAAATCTGGCTGTCTTTTAACAAAAAATATCAGTGGGTTGCTTTACTTCCAAGTTTTCTCCTACATTTTCCTGGGTTTTCTGATTTCAAGATCCTGATTATTCATGCTCAAAGTTTTTGGGTTGTATTCCTATTGTGATTCCTGATTTTGTTGTTGTTTCTCTTCTGCTCCAGCCAAGATTTTATTTTGTTTTCTTCTTCTTTTGGCTTTTACTACTATAGGTATGTTGATCTCATCTACTATCCTCTATGTTTACTTTTATGAAATGGAATATGATCTCTTCTATTTTCTGGATGAGTTTCTTTATTCATGTTATTTCCTTCAGCTTTGTAGTTCTAAACTTGTCTTAAATTCCTAGTTGTTATTGAATGTGTAGTGTCATAGAGTTACTTTTCTCTAAATTCTCAGAATGTTCATGTATAGCTGAGATGATATATGGTATTTGTGTGATGAGTTAATATTATTTGTTCTAGTGAATCTTTGAAATAGCTAATCACTACTTTTCTTTATTTTTCAATGAAATGGTTGTTGGAGTCTCACCTGAAAAAGGGAATTTCAACACTGTTTAGCCCTCATGAGGCAAGTCAGGGACAATATCGGCTTGCAAAATCAACATTGTAGCTGATTTTGCAAGACAGAATTTGTGGAAAAAGTTTGAAACCAGCAAAACTTTCAGAATTGAGCTCATGTATCCCATTCAGAAGCCCCTTCTTACCTAGATTTAGAATTTTTATTGTTCTCACATTAAGCCTTGGTGATTTCAATTCCGCTACCTACTGTCAAGTATCCTGTATAAAATTCATGTAAATGTTTGTAATTGCATCCAAATTTGGACTCTTGTAATCCATAGTTATAAGCATGTTTTGATATTTCGAGTATTCTCTTTAAGACAAAAAGAGTCGTTTGCTTGGTGGCCTTTATTGTCTACTTTCAGCATGTTCTTGAAAATGCAGCAGCTATGTTCTGTGGAAAATGAAGGTCCTTTGTGACCCATATTTTGAATTTTTCCTGTTATAATTCTGTTGTGGACTATATCCTGTAAATGACTATGTTTTGTGTATTACACACCCTCTATTTACAAAGGTTCCATGAAAGGAAATAATCCAATATTTTAAATTCGAAACAAATTCAATGACTAAGAAGGTGTTTGTATGTATGTACGCTCACATAGGTATATACATATATATATATGAGCAATGTGTATTCTGTTAACGCACTTCTGCCCTTTTGTCAAACCAAAAATGAAGATTTTTTAAGGTCTTGGTAAGGCTCTATTATTGATATGTCATGAGGGAATTAAACTCGTAAGGAATCAGTAGCTTCACCCTCGTTCCATAATTAGCCATAGTTAGGATCAGCCAAAAGGTTTAAATGATAATCGGGCTAAAACATGGCCATAGCCCAAACATTTGTCCTTTAATTTAGTGAACTTAACCTTAGAAAACTTTCTACATATCCTCCAGGTTGAAAAGACCCCTTTTAGATTAAAATTATCAATAATCGAAAATTGCTTCAAATAAGCATTTTAAACCCGTCATGACCATAGTCATGGCTATATAATATACACTCGGGTGTGACAACTCATGTCCTCGACTGTAACTCAGAACAATAATAAAAATCACATGTTGTAATTGCGGGTGTTTCATGTGGCGCTTTTATAATGTGTCCAAAAACAAACAAGTGCACGCCATCGTGACTTGTTTCAAGATAAATCCATAAATATTAAAAGCGGCTAAAAATTAAAGGGCTAAATTCACAATAGGCTAAAATACGTAAATAATCAGATAACTTAGGCCAAATATTAATGGTTAAGCGACTGTGCTAGAACCACGGAACTCGGGAATGCCTAACACCTTCTCTCGAGTTAACAGAATTCCTTACTCGGATTTCTGGTCGCAGACAAATCAAAACAGAGTCAAAAATTCCTCGGGTTGGGATTTTAAAAATAAACGGTGGCCCGAAGCATAGTCAAATATTCGGGTGGCGACTCTAAAAAAATAATAACAAAATCTCAAACCGAATAATGTCACTTTAATTGGAAAAACTCCCTTATTACCCTTCATTAATCCGGGGGTGGAAAAAGGAGGTGTGACAAAGATAGGAAGTAAAATCAAATAGCATGGTTTCTAATGCATGAATTTGAACATATGGACCTAAACATGATCTCTATCGCACAGATAGGAAATAAAGTCTATTTATATCCCTTTAATAGCTATCACATACGTAGTTACCCCTCACTTTTCATTATTCGTCCCCTGAGTTGTTTACAAATTATTACAGGCTAGGGAATTATGAATTACACAACCAAAGGAAACATAAGAAGTTACTTCTATAGGGAGCCTTCAATTAGGCCCAGATCTTCCCAACCTCAATGCCTTATGGTGTTGCATAGCCTTTCATAATCTGGGTGTATCAGAGTTCCCTAAGGACCGCAAGGGCTCCCGGGCAGTGCTCACACCCAGACATGGCCAAAGAGTTAAACATGTGCAGTGTGGAAGTGCATGCCTTGTGTGTCAGAGTTCAGGGGGTACTCAAAGGGTCCCCAAAGCAGTGCTCACACGAAGGGGGATGAACTTAGACTTCTAAGAGTATATGTGAGAGTGCTTTTTATTTAAAAGGATTTAAGTAAGGGACAGTTTTGAGAAAGGGTAAGTAAGAAAACAATTTTTGAAGAAGGAAATGGGAGCTTAACATCACAAAGGACCCAGGATAGTCCAACAAGAACAGACAAGGGTAATGGGATTAGGGACAAATACAGAGCATGTAAGGGCATACATACAGCAGGCAGATACACACATGGACATGCAATCAGGAACTCCTAAGGGCCTAGAGGATCAGAGGGTACAGTAAAGTGCTAGGTTAGATTAACATCTAAGACCATGGTTAAACTAATGTACCAGTCATAGGAATGTAAGAAGTAGGTGCTAAGTGTACAAAAACATGTTGGTCATAAACAAATAAAGCCTAATTTAAACATGCAGATGGGAGTTCAGGGTCCTAGATACATGTTGAAGAATAAGTAAGCAAGTTGGAAGCATACTGAATTACAAAAGTAATAGAAACATGTTGGTTTGAGGACTGAAATATAAATTAGAACATACCAGTGAAGTGAAGAAAGCAGTAATACAAACAGGAAAGCAGGAGATGCACAATAGTTAGCCTTGGCTTTCAGCCGGCTAACTTAGAATGGTAGTAGTTAGCACAGAAGAGAGCAGAAAGTCTTTTAAATTGTGAGAGAGATTTTTGAACAGATTAGTTCATGTGTGTGTCTGTGTATGAATAGAGTATATATAGTTTTGAAAACTTGATGAAAAATAAGGAAAGAACCATAATTAACCAGTGATTGTGGGACTGAATATCAATCAATACCCAATTAGTACAAGTATCCCTATAATCAAGGGAGTAATTCACTCGGTGAGTATTAAATAAGGAAAGAACCATATATAGCTTAGAGGAATATAAGATCAGTATAAGTACAACATGCAATTAGGTATCCCTTAATTGAAAGGCTTAAACTCAAACAGCTAGTAGGTACAATAACAATTAAGGAAAGTTCTTATGCCTGTAACATATAAGGAAACAATCTCACCCTAATTCAAGCATACAATTGAGACTAGGTTCAGGAGATATCACTTAAGGAAATAGTAATCAATTAACAGTTAATCAATTATGTAACAAGGTAAGAAAACAAAGTTGGAAATCAATAAGAACATCTCATAAGAAATCATGGATTCGAAATTGGTACTAATTAAGGGAAGGCCTCATGTATCTAAGGAAACATTCAGGATCAACAGAGAATATCGTATGAAAAATCAGTATAGTACTACTCATAATCATTCAGGGATTCAAGGCAGTAATGATTCGAGCAGGGTGAACACACAAGAAGCAGCAGAATCAAAGACCCAATAGCATAGTGAAGCAATAATCACAAAGAAACAGGGATTACTCATGGGAAACAGACACACATACAAATCGAAAGAAAAAGACATGCTCAGAATTTAGAACACAGTATTAAAACTAAAGTTTTAACATAATAAATCATGATTAAAAGTGATAAAACGTTTAAGCATATGGGAAAAATCACTTGAACTTTGAGAAATTGTTTGAAGAAAAGGTTTCAGAAACCCTAAGTGAAAAACTTGTTTAAAAAATGGAAAACCTTTAAAAAAAATGTAATAATACTCGTAATAAACCCGAATCTAGTGTAGATCTAAGAGAAAAGGAAGGTTTTCGAAGAAAACATGTAAAAATCTTCATGATATACATAGATTTAAAAGAATTCATGAAAATACCAGGGGTTAGGATTTCAGAGAGTTGAAAAAAACAAGAAAAACCTTAAAGATGTCGCTAGCGTTAGCCCGAACAGTCATGGCTCTTAGACGGCTGGAGGAGGCCGGAAGGTGGCATAAGAGACCCTATGTAGGAGCTTAACCGCTCCAGGTTCACCTGAGGGCCTTAGGGTGTCATTAGACCGGTGTAAGGTGAAGCAGTAACCAGAAGATAATTGGAGACCATAGTTTTCGGTGAGGGAACTAGACGGAGAAGACGAACAAACTCCATCGGAGAAAGGAGGCAAGGGAAGGTTCTAGAGAGAACCAAAGAGATATAGAGAGAGAATGAGAGAATGGGAAATGAGAGGTCGGAGGGGGGTAGGTCTAGGTTTAATTATGGCAACACTAATCTGGGTCGTTGATTTAAATTGATCAACGGCTCAGATTAGTCGTAGGGTTGTGCCGGGTAGGATTTTAGGCCTGGGCTGGGTAATTGGGCTGATTAAATTGGGTAGGGGCCTGGGTGAAATTAGGCTAGCATTGAAATTAACAGTGGCTATTAGTTAAATACCCAAAAAATAGATAAATAATTAATAAAAAATAGCTTATAATTATATAAAATGAAATTAATGCTAAATAAATGAAATTAAGGTAATTAATGAATATAAAAAATATAAAATGAAATAATTATTGATTTAAATAGTATAAAATGTACAATTAGGCCATAGTTGTAAAATTATTATATGGTCAAATAATGCCAAATTGGCTAATTTTTGAAATAATTAAATCCTAATAGGATTAAAAATGATATATTGACTTGGAAATATTTTTAAATTATTTATAATACAATTTATGAATAATTATTGAATATAAAAATACTGAATAAATTGGAAAAGGATTCAATAAAATAGAAAATTTTCGGAAAAATACCAGTTATTATAAAGAGTGATTTTTAAGGTATACATACAAGTTTTAAAAAAATAATTTGAGAATAAATTGGGTATCAACACATAGGGTCGGTTGTACTGATACTACACTCTGCACTCTTTTGTGCAGATCTAGGTAATGGCCAGCGTTAGGAGATCTTAGTAGCCGATATCATCATTCGGAGACACGATGAAGATTTGCTGGCGTCCGCAGATTCCTGGAGTCTTCTCTTAGTTTATAGAGACTGTTTTATTCTACTCAAAACAGATATATTATTTTCTTTCAGCCCATTATTTGTAGTATTCTTATAAGTTCGTGAATTGTGACACCAGACCCTGGATAGTCTTAGAGTTATATATATTTAGTTCGTGGCTCGGTTTATTTATTTTTTTAGCATTTTATTTATGAGGTTATTCGCTGGAAATCATTAGACTTAATTTACTTTAAATTTGTTTTATTGTGTTTAAATAAGTAACCAAAGGAGAAATAGCTAATCGAATTCTAACATTGACTTGCCCAGCAAGCGTGGTGTTAGGCATCATCACGATCTCTAAGGTTGGGAATTTGGGTCGTGACAGCCGGACAAAATAAGAGACGCTTAGCACAGATATCGGAACACAAGAGAACAAGAGAGAGCTTAAGTTTTAGTGAGAGTATGAGAGTTCGAGTCTGTCTAAGGGGAGAGGGAGAAGAGGTTTAAATAGCACTGAATTAAGCAGACAAATAAGGTAATAAGTCAATTATACATAATTAAGGAATGAAATTAATTCCATAATCAATTTAAGTCAGAGTTCAATCAATTAGCAGCACATAATCAGGAAAGTATTACTTAGGTTAAGGAAAATATTATACAGAATCAATCAATAGTCAAGTACCGGATCAAATAAGGTAATGAAATAATGAGAACAAGTAAACCTAATAAAAAAAATATCAGTACCATACAAGAATAGGAAAGACCGAAATCTCAGTAGAGATTTCAAAAACCCTAATTTTGGGGTAAATAAAATAAATCAACAATTAGCGGCAAGAATCATAGAGACGGATAGATAGAAACATTAAAGGAAAAATACTTAAATAATAGAAAACCCTAAATTTAATATAAGTAAAAATAGGCAGAAATATAAGAGAACTATAATAGATATGCACAAAGACATATAAGTGGAAATAATTAAGATTGAACCCTATTTTGTTTGATTTTGAAGAATCAAAAACCCTAAATTTTAGGGTAAGTAAAATCAGCGTAAATAACCACAAAAATTATGATAAAAAAATGCACAGATATAGATACACGGAAACATTAAAGGAAGAATGAAAAATCATTTTGGATATGGAAAGATCTGAACCCTAGTTTTAGGGTAAGTAAAACATCTAACTAAAAATAGGTGGATTCGTGAGTAACAGAGTAAATATAGACAAAGAATATCATTAAAACAAGCTGAAATGAACCAAATCTAGTTTGAACTAGAGATTTGAATCCTTAACTGAAAGATACGAAAAATATTCGTACTCACATAACATATAAGAGGTTTTGAACCAGATTAGGTTCAAATCTCTCGAGATCAACTTGCCATTTGAGGCAAGCCAGTCAGGTGATATCAAAAATGAGTAGCTGGTAAAGGGGTAAGACCAGATATGGTAAGGGATCAAGGAACGATTCCATTTCTGGTAAGAATCGAAGGGGAGATGGGTGATGGCAGATTAGGGTTTGAGAAGAGAAAGGGGGAGACGAGAGTGTTTGAGGGCGGCGTTTGGTGGAAAATGGTTTAGGGTTAGGGAGATGATAAGTTAAAAGGGGGGAATTAATTAGGAACCGTTGATCTTCTGAGATCAACTGGGATTTTACAAGAGATTGGGTCGGTTCTTTTAAATGGATATGGATCTAGGTTGGACGGGTATGGGTATTGGCCTGGGGTAATATGCATGCTAGGTCTGAAATTAATTAGGAAAAGGGCTAGATTTTAAATACCTAATTAAACTTGTAAAATAAAATTATAAAAATAATTAATAAATAATAAAAAAATTCATTTGTGCATGAAAAATAATTTAAAATAATTACTTAATATTATAAAAATATAAAAGGCCACTTTTTTGTATAAATAATGTATTTATGCATATATGTGTTATTATTTCAAAATTATTGTAATTATAGCCTAAAGATGCAAATATAATTATACATAAAATGTTTAAAGCTTAATATGAATATAAATGACAAAAATTAAATAGTAAATCATAATACAATTATTTGCGATGCGATTAATAATTATTTATATAATAAAATAAAGGAATAAATCGATTTAAAAAAATTATGGAAAAATACTTGTTGATGCTCGTGCACTATTTTGAAGGTATATATATATATTGGTATCAACTTCACCACTACCCCCGAACCCCATTTGCAGCCATTCTTCATGGCCTCGACGTGGCCCTCAGTAATCGAACACATGTACGTCGACACATATTCGCATCGGCCCGGCACTGATAAGGGGTTCTCGACTTTAAAGTCAGATTTGAGAATGCATGGGCCAGGAACGTATTCATGGAGGGGCATTTTCTACCGGCGTCTTATCACCGGCCGGCCGGGTGGAAGAAGATGTAGCCTTCTTTTTTTTGCGGCACAGTCTTGGAGGTTTCGCCATATGTATATGAGCAGAAGGTGGAAGAAGGTATGAAATTGGTGGCTCCGGTAAAAACAACAGTGGCGTCACTGGCGGTGATGAAAGAAATATAAGAAGGATTGGAGAGTTAAGAGTTTTTTATCAAAGCAAAGTAAAGTTTGAATCAACAAAAGAGGTGGTATTTATAGGCTTGTGGCGACGGTTCGGTAACACTAGTGGCCAACCGAAGACTGACATGCATTGATGGTTTTGGGGAACCGAACCAACGGGACGTTTCGGTCACATCCATCGCTTATTTCATAAAGACGACGTCATAATCGAGGTGCAGGGGAATCGAGGTTCAAATCGTTTCTTATCATTTCATTCTAAGAAATGCGGGGACTATATGTATACGGTTAAAATCAAGCATGCCCGATTTTATGGATACGAGAGTCTTCCTCGAGGTTAAGCTCATATTGAATCGAGCTCGAGATCGAAGACACAGAGACCAAAGGATCGAGATCGGGCAAGACCAACATCGAGTAACAGGATGGCGAGATATTAGTGACCGACCACAAATCTCGGCGAAAATCTCAGAACCGACAGAACCGCTAACTGTTATTGATACCAATCATGGATTTTGTTTTCGAAATTAGAGTTATACCTTATTTAGGATTTCTCTACTATATAAAGAGGAATCACGTTCATTTGTAATCATCATATGCATCACGTATACACAATTACTGAGAAATAATAACACTTTGCTCTTTTATTTGCTTACAATTTTCTATTGTTCTTAACACTTGATCTCGGGCCTATTCCAAATCGAGGTCGATAACTTGCAAACGACATTGATTTGATTCATTTCAATTGCTTAATTCATTTATTTATTTAGCCACTTATCAATTGGTATTGAGTTAGATCACGTATCCTTATAACCACATTACAAGTTTAATTATTACTCGTATTTCGAGGTAAACAGACCCCAAAACCGGGTATAGATGCAAAAGTCACTTCCATCTTTCCTTTTGTTTATAAATTGCTAAATATGTACTTGAATATGTAATATTTTGTGTAGTAACTACGTATATCTAAGAAGGAATAACAATCTCATGCCAAAAAATGGTGATAACTTTGTAAAATATGGTGTGGTTTTCGATTTTCTAATCTAAAGCTAAAAATAACCTCGTCAAATATATTTTTTATTTGATTAGGTGCTTATCTTTTATTATAATATCCTTTAAATGTACAATAATCACAAAAAATTAAATAAAATAGACTTTTACTTAGTTCTATACACTTATTTATTTATTTTATTTTTAAAAACACCAAAAGCTTATACATATCCTCAAAAGGTACTAAATAATTTAAAATTCAAAGCAACACACCCTACTGATATTTAGCTTAAAGTGCATATATTTCTATGTATACCGCCTCGTGTTTTACTTTTATTTTGTGAGTTTTAGATGTTAAATGTGATGATTTATATTAATTTGAAGTGTTGTTATGTTTAGGAATGATTCGGGATCAATCAGGGGCGAAACGCGCGAAATTTGAGTAAAAACAGACGAAAACGCAAAAACCGGGCAAAGTGGCGATTTTGGGCGCCACAGGCAGCGCCCAGCCCTACCTGTGGCGCTGGAGGAAGTACATAAAAATGGGGCAGTGCCCTGGTGGGCGCCCGGCGCTAGCCAGGGCGCCGGTGACGAGTATTTTGACCTATTTTGCCCGGGACACGGTTATTCCGGCCCTAAACCTACCCAACACGTATAAAAGCAAGTCTAAGCTTATTTTTTATGGATCTAACATAATTTGAAGGGGAATTCACATGGAGGAACACACACCACGCTTGAAGGAGGATTCTACCTAGTTTTTCTTCTCTTCTCTTCCTTTAATTCCATAGTTTATTAATTCTAGAGTTTTGGGTGCTACATGAACGTTGTAGTTTGAAACTTGAATTGTTCTTATTATTTATCATATTGGTTTATTTATTCAATCTTGCGCCTTTATTATTTGATTGCTTGATTACCAATTGAATATTACCTACGAATCTAGGATTGAACTCGAGAGAGGAAATTCTAGATTGCATATAAGATAGGGTAGAGCAAGATCTTAACTCTTCAGGGGAGCGGATTTGCAGTTAGGATAGGAATATACCTAATCGTCTTGCTTGGTTATTATACGGGAACTATTAATGTATTCTTGTTAATCCTAATTTTATAGGAATATAGGTGTTAGGTTAGCTTGAATAGGCGAGTAGTACTTCGGGAGAAGGCTACGAGTAATATTAACCTCGTCAATCAATAAGCCAGATAAATTAATTAGACAATTTAGGTGGAAAACTCAACGGAATTGTTTGCTAACCCATAGCTCTAGAATATCGGCTCTTATTGAATTCGTGTCTAAAATTTCGCCAACTTGTTTCTTTTATCTCTTAATTTGTTACTCTAGATTAATTTTAGTTAAAAATTCATACTAAAGGAATCGCTTAAATAGATTAGTTGTTTGGGTTTAGTTTAGTTGATAGTTAATCACAAGTCCCTGTGGGTACGATATCTGGACTTACAATCATATATTACTTGTCGATCACGTATACTTGCGTGCGTGTTTGGGACCAACAAGTTTTTGGCGCCGTTGTCGGGGACTTAGAAATTAAATATTCTACTAGATTGAATTTTTACTTTTGGCTATTTCAGTTTTTATTTTTTTTATTTTTTATTTGTATCTTAATTTAATATATTATTATCTTACTTGACATGGCATCTTGGAATGATAATTGGTCGAATAGTGGTTATTTTTATTATGA
>ML310202.1:11807-22817 GCA_005239505.1 Nicotiana paniculata
GGATTTTTCCAACGATGGATCTGTTGGACAATTTTCTTGAGGGATAAAGTCCGATTAAAAAAAATTCCAAAAAGATTTTCTTTTTTTTAGGATAGATAGGTAGTATCCTTCTTTGGGCACCGGTTCTTTTCCAGGGGTGTAACTTGAATTGGGCACTTTAAATTATTATTTTTAGAGTAGTTAGGAAGAAACTGAGTAACTTTGAGATACCCTATGACATGTTTGGTGCCGGCATATTAGGTTATGACATACATTCTGCTTTCCCCTATATTTGGTTTGACATGTGATGCCTGAGTAAAAATAAATAGCCTATGTTGTGACGCCTTAGCTCAGTTGTTTGACTTGTATGCTACATAGTGTGATATTGCTTAATTCTCTCAATTTTGTGTGCTTGCTTGACTTGAGAGTTGAATAAAACCGTTGTGATTAAGTCATGTCCATTGTGTGAGTGAGGTTTAGTGATTTTCTATGTTATCATGTGTAGTCTAGAACTTGCCTCGTGTGTTAATCGAAGCGAAATTGTAGGTTATGCTAGTCTTGGAGATGACGTAGGCATTTTCTTGTTTGATCATGGATGTGCTTGTCACATGAAAATTAAAATTTCCATTTCTAGCCCCTTTGAGCCTTTTGACCTTTTCTTTGGTACCCACATTACAAGTTGTACCCCTATTTTGTTCTTAAATTGAGATTTTTGCACCTTTTTCTCCTAAGACACTTAGTCGCTAAAAGAAGTAAGGTGAGATATTGGGGATTAACTTTTGAGTGGAGCCATGAAAAGGCATGTTAGTGCACTAAAAATTGTATTCAAAAGTTACTAGCAATTGAATCTTCATGTATGGAGTGTGTATAGGAAAGAAAAAAAATTTATAGTAAAAGTATGTACAAAAAGATACACTCCTCCAATTTTTATTAATTTGTGCTAGTGAAAATATAGAAGTGCTTAATTAAAAAAAAGGCTATGTTGAATATGAATTGTGGCAAGAGAATTTGTTGAGAAGAATATGTGTTGAGTTGTGAAGGTAGTGTATTAAAGTGCTTAGGAGGCTTAGTCACTATTCCTAAATATATTCTACACGTCCCTTAGCCTACATTACAACCTTAAAAGTCCTAATTGATCATAGATTTGGCTAACTTGAATTAGTGGAGATCTACACTACGGGCAAGCTTATGGTACGACCACGGGATGCATATGAATTCTTTGTGAGAATGAGTGAATTTTTTCAATTGTGTGATGTCCTTAAATTATGTTCAAAATTATATTGAATGTGTGGACTAGTTATATTCACTCTTTTGTTGTTGGTGAGGGCACATGATCTTATGAACGATTAGTAATGTTGTAAACTTTCTTGTTGGGTAGGTGCCTGAACTGAGAGGGCTTAGTGGTTGCAAGTTGACTCTTGAGGTTGGGTGGTTTCAATTAGGTTGTTGATATGATTGATTAAATTGTTATACTTGGACATGTTTAAAGAAGGGGAAGAATGTGAAATTTTGTATATACTTGATTGTCGGTATTGATCATATTTAAGGGGTAAGGTATGTGATTGAAAAGTAAAATACTCCGTGATAATGAAATTTGAACGTGTTGAAGGGTATTAGATTGTCCCATTGCTCGAGGATAAGCAAGAGTCTAAGTGTGGGGTGTTGATATTTAGCTTAAAGTGTATATATTTCTATGTATATCGCCTCATGTTTTACTTTTGTTTCGTGAGTTTTAGATGTTAAATGTGATGATTTATATTAATTTGAAGTGTTTTTATGTTTAGGAATGATTCGGGACAATCGGGGGCGAAACGCGCGAAATTTGAGTAAAAACGAACGAAAACGCAAAAACCGGGCAAAGTGGCGATTTTGGGCGCCACAGGCAGCTCCCAGCCCTACCTGTGGCGCTGGAGGCAGTACATGAAAATGGGGCAGCGCCCTGGTAGCGCAGGGCGCCGGTGACGAGTTTTTTGACCTATTTTGCCTAGGACACGGTTATTTCGGCCCTAAACCTATCCAACACGTATAAAAGCAAGTCTAAGCTTATTTTTGATGGATCTAACATACTTTGAAGGGGAATTCACGTGGAGGAACACATACCACGCTTGAAGGAGGCTTCTACCTAGTTTTTCTTCTCTTCTCTTCCTTTAATTCCATAGTTTATTAATTCTAGAGTTTTGGGTGCTACGTGAACGTTGTACTTTGAAGCTTGAATTGTTCTTATTATTTATCATATTGGTTTATTTATTCAATCTTGAGCTTAATTATTTGATTGCTTGATCATCAATCGAATACTACCTACGAATCTAGGATTGAACTCGGGAGAGGGAGTTCTAGATTGCATATAAGATTGGGTAGAGCAAGATCTTAACTCTTTAGGGGAGCGGATTTGCGGTTAGGATAGGAATATACCTAATCGCCTTGCTTGGTTATTATACGGGAATTATTAATGCGTTCTTGTTAATCCTAATTTCATAGGAATATAGGCGTTAGGTTAGCTTGAATAGACGAGTAGTACTTCGGGAGAAGGCTACGAGTAATATTAACCTCGTCAATCGATAAGCTAGATAAATTAATTAGATAATTTAGGTGGAAAACTCAATGGGATTGTTTACCCATAGCTCTAGAATATCGGCTCTTATTGAATTCGTGTCTAAAATTTCGCCAACTTGTTTCTTTTATCTCTTAATTTGTTACTCTAGATTAATTTTAGTTAAATATTCATATTAAAGGAATCGCTTAAATAGATTAGTTGTTTGGGTTTAGTTTAGTTGATAGTTAATCGCAAGTCCATGTGGGTACGATATCTGGACTTACAATCTTATATTACTTGTCGAACATATACTTGCGTGTGCGTTTGGGACCAACACCTACTAAAAAGTTATTGCGAGAATTTTATTTATAGGTTTGATTAAGTTATATTCACCTCCCCTAATATTACATACAAACACTTAAATGGAAGATTAAATCACTATTTATTAGTATATAATACCCAAAATGACGTTGATAACAAAGAATATTAAGTTAGAATATTATTTAACAAAGAGTAAAAAAAATTAACATACAGTTAGAGACGTGTTTGTGAACATAAAAATAATTTTTATTTTGCTAAATTACAAATGAATCAGAATTTTTATTTTTTTTACAACAAAAATAAAGAAAATAATTAGCAGAGCAGAGTGGGGCAGGGCTAAACGGGACAGGGAAGGGAGAGGCAAAATAAGGCAAGGAGTTACACGGGATACGACAGGGCACGGAAATTTTTTGGTTGGGGAAGACTTAACCTGCCGCACTCCATTGCCATCCCTATTCAAGAATATTATTTTATTATAATGACATTTTACAGTATGTGAACATTATAATAAACGTCTAATTAAAAATAAAACAAATATGATACCTTAAGCTTGTTTGGATGGTTGTTACACAGTGTTTTATAGTGTATCGTATCGTATTGTATTGTATTGTATTGTATTGTATTGTATTGTACTGTATTGCTTGATGAATACAATGTTTGGATAGATTGTATCGTTTGCAGTTGTTTCATGATATCACGCACCAGCAATATGAAGAATAAACTTGCAATATTATAAAGAAAAATTATGATACGAGCTAAACTTATTATATAAAAGATAGGGTAAATGATATATAAAATTATTTAATAATAATGAAGGGTGAAATTGAGAGAAAAAGACAAGATAACGATGCAACCACGTCAATTCGGTCGTTACATAAAGTGACACATTTCGTCGTTACGTAACGACGAATTCAACGATACGATACAATAAAATTTAAGCAACAGTCAGAACAAACAGCATATTTAAAGTAACAATACGATACGATACAATACAATAAGTAACAACCATCCAAACAAGAAGTTAGAATCTATATATCCAACATTCCAATCTATCTCTATCTTCTTTTCATAGAGAGTATCATAACATTGTCTATGTATATATATGTTAAGAAATTCTTCATAAATTTTGGAATCCAGATATCCAACATACCATTCAAATGGTTTTTAACAAATAGTCATTAATATTGAATCCAAAAGGGGTAAAAAGCTTTTCACGTTCCCACCTTACACGATCTGCTTTATACAAATATGGGAAATTGGTGACACTCCAAAAGCATTTTGTGCATCTTGATCTTACATTATAAGCCCAAAAAAACCCATGGGTACGTGGATTTATGTATAAATAACACCATCTCATAGGGAAAGCAATTTGAGTGATGTTAAATTTATAATTTTCACCTGGTTCAAGCCTTGTCAATGTGTTATAGGTGTCAAAATCTCTGCACATGTAATATATTGGGTTGGTATTGTCATTGGCCAAAGTTACCTCAATTATGGGAAACATTGTCTCCATTAAATTGGTATCTTTTGTAGCATTTGAAAGAGGTAAAGAAAGGAAAATGTTCAGAATTATGAAAAGAGGACAAGAGTTTGTAATGGTGTTGCTTTTCGCCATGATAATATTTTGTTTCTTTTCTCGTGGCATTTCTTAGGTTTATTGGCAAGAATGATTATAAGAATTTGTGACTGGAAATTGATGGTGTTCCTTTATTTTCGATATTTGTGAAAGATTTTTTTTTTAGAGGCGTGCGATTTGGATGAAACTCTTTCATTTTTCATTCTTAAAAATTGGGAATTAATTACCCAAAGCAAGGTTAGAATCACAAATACTTACATTATTTGCTCTAAAAAGTTTTGGCAATCCCACTATTCTAGGCAAAAGATTATGCAATTCGTATATATATTCAAAGAAGCTCTTTCCTTCCTACTTTATTACGAGCTCTTTTAGGTTTATTTTTAATTTCTTTTTCTTTCTTTTTGGATAAGATTTTTTTTCATGTTATAAAATAATAAAAGAAGAAGAAGAGTATTTCAAAGAAAAGTTCAGAGAGGATTTTTATTGATTTGGGATCAATTACAATGTAATAGAACCCCTCTATTTTTAGGGAAAGAGTGACTTAGCCACCAAGTGACAAACCCTAAAATTTCTCTAAAGTATAGACATTCACCATAAATAAAATATAATTTATAACACTCCCCCTTGAATATCTATCTACCAGATAATGTGGCTAGTTAAAACATTAACTAAAATAAAATCCAGTGGGAAAAAATTCTAGAGAAGGAAAAAGAATACACGTGTTTAATAATACGCCTTTTGGTTGTTGGTTAAAAACTTTGCAATGAAAACCCAATGGGATAAAATCTTGTAAGGAAAAAAGAGTACAACGCGTATTAACTCCCCCTGATAAGAGCATCAATTCACATCCTTGAGCATTTGCATCTCAGTCTTGTGCACTAGCTTCTTGAAGGTTGACGTCGCAGAGATTTGGTGAATAAATCAGCCATATCAACTTCAATGAATATGTTGCACCTTGAAAATCCTTGCTATCACATTATCATACTTATGGTTATAGCAAGATACAAATGTGCACAAATTGCACTTAGGATGTGGTACTTCATGACCAAGAATTCGATATACTTTAAGCAATATCTTTCAGGATTTTCATATAAGCCATATAAATAGACTTTAGATTTGCATCAACTTTTCATATCATACCAGACATATATGATACATGAAAGTGATTGCACACACCATTGACTTTATACTTTCGAGTGTTTGAACTACATGTCCAAAACTACATGTATTCCATATGAAACAAATTCTATTCAAATTGTGTCTCTTCCATTTGACCAATATTTTTGTGTCTGTATTCGACAGACTTAAGATCTTCATCTATGTTTAGCGCTATGATAGATTTCGTCGACGAACATTTATATCAGTTCCAATATTTTTTTTCATAACATAGAGAACTCTTCATTCATATTTTCAGGTACCCGAACCCTGAGATTTTATGAAATGTTATGTTGTGTGATCTTATAGATCACTTGCCTCCTTATTATGATCATTTTTGATCATTTGCTCATCTTCTTTATCAAGAATTTTATTTGAAACCGATTTGTCTATACGCCTTAATCGTACCATAGATTTTGTCCTTCTAGGACTTATTCTAATAGGAGCATTTGCAGTGAGAATATATTTACTTTCTTTGGGTCCGCAAATGCGTCTGGTATGCTTTGCAATGTATTGCAGATGAATTATATGTTTATGAACTTCAATTTCATATTATCTTATTCGAGGATCTAGATGTAGAAATGATAATTCTTTCCACTTAACTTTTTCTCAATTGTTTATCATGTCTACCCCTCATGTTAGAAAAACTAACGTGTTTCCTCAACTTTGAGAACCCATCTTTGTGCGTTATCGTGTTAATCAAAATATACACCGCACATCAATAATAATAATAATAATAAATAAGATGAAATTATTTGGTTTCTGACCCTGAATCACTTGTGAAGAGAGAATGAAATACACTTTCGTATATAAAGTATATCAAACTAATATAAATAACTTTATTCTCGTAAGTAATAGTTTAGCTATTAAGTGGAGGCACTCAATAAATTATTTTGCTAAACCAATTGTGATATAAATCAATTTATCAAGATGAACTATCTTGAATAGAAATCTGAAAATTATGCTCGAAATTAAATTATTGAGCAAGTTACCTCGCAAACACCAGGTTGTGGGTTAATAATAATCGCGCATGTAACCATCTCGTAGATGCATCTAATGTGGTATACATGGCAGGTGAATGGGCTCATATTCACCTTTGATATTTTCAGCATTCATGGGATTCAATCTCAATTTAGTTGGTATATTAATTAATGAGAACAAGCAACATAAGAGAATACATAAAGAACTTTCTATTTCTTTAATACTTACCCACGTGAATTCTCTTTTATTTTTACATATCATACTTAGATTGACATGATTATGCCAACTGAATAAATTGTCAATATTGATAAACTTCAGGTTTACACCATGACGTGTGCAGTTATCAATAAACTCCAAGCTTATTATGATATGAGTTTCTATATCAATAAATTTTTACTTTATTGTGGATTTTTTTTTTGTGTGTGTAGTATAAACTGGAGAATAAAGCGGGTAATTTTTTTCACATACATTATCCCGTTACAAGTTGTAGTAATAGAAGATATTAAATCTTTTCTTTATTTATAGCCTCAATATAACCAACCGCTTTCGAAAATACTTTAGAAACTAAATAAAAAATTTTGAGACTTACTACGACACAATACCTTATTGGTAATATGTATTTCTCCAAAATAGTATAATTCGCTCTTCCAGAGTTCTCAATTAATTTTGTATTACACATATTCATTAATATCCATATGGTGAATATCTTATCTCTTTAAAAGGGAAAGTTACACCATTATGGTCATGGTCAAAGTTATATGCAGATTTGTCTCTTGCATTACTGTTGTATTTTAAAATCACATTGCCAAAATATTTTGGCTTTCATGCCATAATATTGACATTATTTTCTTATTTCCTCTCAAACCTTCTTCTAGAGATGAGTGTGGTATATTCACTACCACTAGCACTTACATATTCTTCCAAGAATGAATACGTATTCATAAATTAGATGTTGTCACATTCACATCATGAATGGACCATAATCATCTATATGTGCTTTACAAATCTTAGTCAAATACATGACAAATATTACTTTCACGGAGTGAAGAATTATTTTGAGAATCCTTATTATTCTCATTATCACAATGATGACGATTATAATTTCGTCTAATGTCACGTCCACATCTATTGATACGTTCACGGTAATAATTTTGTCCTCTTTCAGACTTATCACATATTGCTATCACATTCTCTTAGGTGGAAGGAGAATGAAGCAAATTCAATGGGACGGATTTTCACTTCTTTGTCCACAATCATACACGAATTTGATCATGGCAAGATATAGCAATTTTTCCACTTCAGGTGGTTATAATTTCTTACAACTTTATTAGAGTTGTAATCAAAATTTATTGTCTTTGCTTGTATTTAAAATTAAATTATAGAATTTCAAGAATTTAAAAGAGAAAATTATAAAGTAAAATACTTACCGTAAATCCATAATTTAATCATGAAGGAAGTTCACGGCACAATTGACAATCATTATGCTCAATTCCAAAGCTTCTACTCAATTGGTTAGAGTCTCGTGCTGATAACGTATTATAAAACAATAAAAGAAGAAGAAGAGTATTACAAATAAAAGTAGAGAGAGAATTCTTATTGATTTGGGATCAATTACAATGGAATAGAACCTTTTTATTTATAGGAAAATAGTGAATTAGCCACCAAATAACAAACCCTAAAATCTCTCTAAAATATAGACATTCACCATAAATAAAATACTATTTATAACATTTTCAGATTTTCTTTATATTCCTACCAAAAGAGAGAGAATCAACATCTAATGCTTAGTGGGACAACAACATCAAATTGAATTAACGTATGATATTAAAAATTTATAAGGAATAAAAAAGAATATTTGTAAAATTTAAATTAAAAAATATATATGATGTTAGAATTTAAGCGGACCACTCATTGACTTGTTAATTGTTATGGGGGAAAAAGTACTAAGCAGATTAATAAAAAAGGGAATACAACAAAGAAAGAAAACAAAAGGTGAACTCAAAATACAATGATTATGAATTTGAGACGAGAAAAGTTGTTCAAAAAAAAACTCGTAATAAAGTAAGAAAAAAATAGAATTTTCTTAAAAATATATGGATTACATAATACTTTAGCTTAGAATTGTGAGGTTGCCGAAAGTTTCGAGAGCAAATAAAGAAAATATTATTATCCTAAGCATAGTTAGGAGCTTGCTTTGGATAATTAGATCTCAACCTTTAATTCTTAATTATGACATGTGGCTCTCATCCAAATAGTAATTTGAAAAAATGGACACAAGTCCCATCTGAGATTGATGATCTTTTATAAAGCATATTTTTGTCATTACGGAGTATGTTTTTTTTTGGGAAAATTTCACATTAGAATAATTGAGATCCCTGCTTTTGAATTTTATAACTCATATTTCAATTTACAATCAACTAGCCCAAAAATAATAAGTTAAAATTCAACATCCAACTCCAATAGGTTCTCAAAATTACTATTTAATTTTTAAAAAAGATTCCTCAAGCATTTAAATTAACATTTGAATCAGTAACTGTGACTTAAATATTAGTTCAACAAACAAAATCCATTTGGGTGGTGAAAATTAGATTTTTAACAAGCTTAAATATGTGGGTTTAAATTCCGAATTTAATTTTATGAGAAATTTGGAGTGGGTGTTATTTAGACTTGTTAGAAATAGTATAAGGAAGTTATATATAAAATTTGAAGTCATTTCATGGAGATTTGGACTCGTTTTGAACAAGAATTGCAACTGAAAATCGTGGAAGAAGTTTGTCTACAGACGCTTGTATAAATATGTATAAAAGTGTATAATAGTGTATAAAGTGTATTTCTACACTCGTATACACTATTATACAAGATTATACATAATTATACAAAAAACTGACTTCGTCTTCTTCCTTACGTCTTTTCTGAAATTTAACTCAAATCTACTCCAAATCACTTCAAATTTAAATTTTAAACTCCTCTTGATATTTTTAATTAATTGGAACAACACCCAATCCAAACAACTAACAAACTCAAAAAAATCATATTTTCGAAAGTGAAGCTTCAAATGACCTTCAATGGTGGACTTCTAACTTGAAAATTATCTGAATATAACACTAGAGCGAATCATTTGCTAAAGCACAAAAATGATTCAATTTTAAGTGAAATCTTTTTCGGCGGAACAAAAACAACATAAAGTGGGTAGAAAATGGCTATTGACCACCAGAAATTCATTCTCCGATGACCTCGTTGACTTTATCGTTTACCTTTTCACCTAGAAAATTGAAGGAAAAAATGGGTAAAGGAGGTTATCCACAGCCGGAGATTTATTTTCTGATGACATCATTAATTTTGTCGGCGACATCTTGATTGACTTCGTCTGAAAGTTGAGGAAAAAAAGAAAATGGATAAAGGAGGTTGTCCATTTTTCTTCTTCACGCTAGGTTAGCTGATGAAAACTTTCTTACACATTATATGTAAAATGGGTTATGTCGGGTAAAATTTTAAAATATGGGCTCTTTTTAGTTATGAGATTGAGCCGACTAACATAGCATGTAATTCTTTCTTTTTTTTTTCCTCAACATTTATAACTCGGATAGTTAGGAATATTCCAACAAATTATAGATTAAGACTAATCCTTATTACCCAGTAGTAATAAATAATAATAGGTAACATTACAAAGGGATTTTTTCCTTCCTATACCATATATGAAACCTTATTACCAAAAACGCTCACGGTTTCGTATTTACCCGCCCTGTTTATATTTATTCTACAAAAAATATACCATTCTTAAAATACCGAATAATATGAGTTGTTTCCTTCCTATTTAGGCGCGCTACAATTATGGAACTAAATATTCTAATTGATTCTAGCGACTTTCAAATCAAATTTGTAACGCAAATCACGAATTAAACCTTATCATCAATTTCAAATCAAAAACTAGCGTCTCTGTTCTTCGACCTTTTTTCTTAATCCAAAAATATAAAAAAAACGACAAAATCTTCAATAATTCTTCTGCAACAAAACGCTATCATGTCCAAAATCCACATTATGCTACAATTGAATGGGAATTGGGCTAGCTATGGCAGATTTAGGAATTTCAGGTGGATGGCATTGTACTCGATGAGAATGTCAGTTACAGTATATTGATTTCTACAATTGCAGATCAATTAATGATTGATACTTCGGAAAAAATTATAGAAATCAAATACGTTGTGAACGAGCATTATCCTCCAATGGAGATTAGGAACGATATGGGTGTTCGTGTATATATGGAGACAAAAAAAGAAAACAAAAACTTAGGATCATATCCGCTATGTATAATTGTTCGAGAGTTCAATATTGGAATTGAGTATCACCATTGAGAACACAAGTGCAAGTTTGTTCTGTTACAAATTCTATCAAATTCTGATTTTATTTTAATATCTATAAAATATCTACATTTATCTACAAATAAAATATAAATCAGTGTGCGTAT
>MDKI01201319.1:0-11423 GCA_005239505.1 Nicotiana paniculata
TGAAGACATCAACAAGAAAATAAACTTACCAGATTTTAGGCGAAACAGAGAGAGGCAGACCGGGGACGCGAGTCACAAGTATACCGGAGATGGCGAGTCACAAGTAGACCGGAGACGGGCAGACGGCTGTCGCCTGTCGGGCGTCGACTGGTGAAGTGAAGTCGACGAGGACGAGGACGACTGGCGGACTGGACGAGGACGAGGAGACTGGACGAGGACGAGGGCTCGAGGTCGAGCCATCGAGGAGAGTGGAGACTGGAGAGTGGAGACTGGAGAGTAGGGCAGACGGGCGACGGCAGTAGGCATTAGGAAATAGGAAATTAGGAATTAAGTTTAGGGTTTCTGTTTGTTTAAGAATTAGGAGAGTGGAAGGGTTTTTGTCATTTTGTGTTTTTGTTTTTGATATTTAATATATAATATATAATTATATATGGATAAAAATAAATTTTATATTCTTAACGGGTTAACGGATTAGCCGTTAAGAAAATTAAATAATCCGCCCCCAAACCAATAAGCCGTTAATTAAAAAATCCAAATCCGTTCCCCGTCCGTTAAACCGTTAATCCGATACCAGTAAGCCATTAAGCTTCGGTTCGGTTCGGTTTTCAGTTTCGGATCGGTTTTGAACACCCCTAGGTGATAAGGCATTTATAGTATCTTCTTGATCTTGTGATCTTCGCAAAATTTATTCACCTTGCTGCAAATGAATTTCTTTCCCTTGTCGCAAACGATCTCAGTTGTTATCCCAAATCGACATATTATGTGGTCCCAGATGAAGTCAATGACTTCTTTCTCTCAGACAGTTTTGAATGCTTGAGCCTCGACTCATTTGAAAAAATAATCGGCCATGAATAGTATGAATTGAACTTTACCAGGTGCGCATGGCAGGGAAACGACGATATCCATTACCCACTTCATAAATTTCCATTGGGACAAAATCGAGTGGAGCATTTCTCCCAGTTGATGGATCACCAGGGCGTGTCTCTGGAAATGGTCGCATTTCTGTACAAAGTGCTTTGCATCTTTCTCTATTTTGGTCCAGTAATAGATTAGTTTACAAACCAAAGATTCTGCCCCCAAATAGTTTTCACAAGTGCCTTCATTAACTTCTCTCATGGCGTATTCGGTCTCTCCCGGTCCAAAGCATCGGGCTAGCGGGCCGTCGAAGGTTCTCCTGAACAATGCCCCTTCGACCAAGCTAAATCTGGCAACCTTGGTGAGCAAGGCTCTCGACTCTTTGGGGTCCGAAGGCAATTTTCCAATATTCAAGTAGTCTATGTATTTGTTCCTCCATTCCCAAGTTAAACTTGTAGAGTTTACTTCGGCGTATCTTTCTAATATCATCGACTTCATTAGCTGCACTACTATTCCTGAACCGAATTCATCGGCATCGATCGAAGACCCCAAATTATCCAGTGCCTCAGCCTCGCTGTTCTAATCTCGGGGTATGTGTTGCAGGGTCCATTCCTTGAATTGATGCAGGGATACCTGCAATTTGTCCAAGTACCTTCGCATTCATTTTTCTTTTGCTTCAAACGTCCCATTAACTTGATTTACCACAAGGAGGGAGTCACACTTAGCTTCAATCACCTCGGCCCCAAGGCTTTTAGACAATTATAGTTCTGCAATCATGGCCTCATACTCGCCTCATTGTTAGTCAATTTCATAGTTTAATAGATTACCTAATTACATTTCCCCTAGGCGGTTTCAATACGATGCCGATCCTGGAACCTTTCGTGTTCGAGGCACCTTTCATAAAAAGGGTCTAAATTTCCAAAGTGCTCCCCGAGGTTGACAGTAATTCCCTTTCGACTCGGATATTAAGCCCATCATAAAGTCAGCCATGAAGTCTACCAAAATCTGGGACTTTAGGGCAGTTCGGGGTTGATACTCGATATCGTACCCGCTAATTTCCATGGCCCATTTGGCCAACCGACCCGAGATCTCGGGTTTGTGCATGATTTTCCTTGGTAGGTAAGAGGTAACAACACATATGGGGTGGCATTGAAAGTACAACTTTAGTATTCGGGAGGCGCTTAGCAAAGTGAGCGCCAATTTTTCCAGGTGAGGATACCTTGATTTAGCCTCGCCTAGAGTTCAACTGACATAGTAAATAGGGAATTGGTACCTTCTTCCTCCAAAACTATGACTTCACTTACCGCCACCTCGGAAACCGCCAGGTAGAGGTACAACTATTTTTCTGCCTTTGGATTGTGCAATAGGGGTGGACTCGATAGGTACCGTTTGACTTCTTCCAAATCCTATTGGCACTCTGGGGTCCAGGAAAATTTATTCTTCTTCTTTAACAGTGAAAAGAATCAATGGATTTTGTCTGAGGACCTCGAGATGAACCGGCCCAGAGTGGCTATTCGCCCGGTCAATATTTCAACGGCCTTGACATTGTCCACCACGGTGATGTACTTTATGGCTTTGATTTTTCGGGGTTGATCTAGATCCCTCGATTTGGTACCATGAGCCCGAGGAATTTTCCTGATCCGACCCCGAATACGCACTTCTTCGGGTTCAAATTCATATTGTATTTCTTCAGTATGCCGAAGGTCTCCTCCAAATGTATCAAATGGTCTCTGCTCGCAAGGATTTGACTAACATATCGTCAATATAAACTTCTATTGATTTTTTCTATTTCTTCTTCGAACATCCGGTTTATTAGGCGTTGATAGATGGCACCGACATTCTATAACCCAAATGACATCACATTATAATAGTAGGTGCCAAATTTAGTGATGAAAGAAGTCTATTTTTGATTACCCGGATCCATCCGAATTTTGGTTGTGCCGGGAATAGGCATCGAGAAAGCTGAGTATTTCATGCCCGGCCGTCGCGTCGATCATTCGATCGATGTTAGGCAAAGGGAAAGAAACCTTAGGGCATGCCTTGTATATATATATTTGTAATCTACACACATTCTTAGCTTATTCCCCTTTTAGGAACTACCACTACATTAGCTAATTAGTACAGGTATTTAACTTCCTGGATGGACCCTATTTTAAGGAGTTTGGATACCTCTTCCTTTATGAACGCACACTTGACCTCGGATTGTGTCCTCCACTTCTGCTTAACTGGATGGAACTTTGTGTCCAAACTCAACTTATGAGTGGTTATCTCCAGTGGGATCCCTGTTATGTCAAGATCGGACCAAGCGAAACAATCTATGTTAGTTTTAAGAAAATCAATGAGTTTTTCCTGAGCATAGGGGTTAACCTTGTGCCCAGGTATACCTTTCAATCCAGTAGGTGTTCAATTAATATGACTTGCTCCAACTCTTGGACCGTTGATTTGGTGGCGTCGGTGTCATCAAGAGCTATGAACGATCTCGGAACTCCATAATCATCCTCCTCGTCTGCTCCTTGTTCCTCCGGTTCGGTCAAGACTGGCATCAATAATTGCTATTTTGTTTCTTCCTTTCTGGTCAGCTCCGCATTATTTTATGTCGAAACCATGGGCACCAAGATTACCTCATTGACTACGAACATCTCTTTTGCGGTCGGCTATTCTCCGTAGACCGTCTTGACTCCTCCTGGTTTAGGGAATTTCAACGCTTGGTGCAAGGTCGAAGGTACCACCCTCATGTTGTGAACCCACGACCTTCAGAATAGAGATTTATACCTCATGACCCATTCAATTACGTAGAACTTTGTCTCTTGGATCATCTCACCGGTATTAACTGACAGGGTTATTTCCCCTTTAGTGGTTTCACATGCCATGTTAAATTCGTTCAACACCCGGACAACTGGCACTATTTGGTCCCAACCCCAACTACTCTACGACCCTCAATCTATTTATATTGTCCGAGCTACTTGTATCAATCAACACATGTTTAACTCGAGATTTATTGACAAGCACGGATATTAGCAGCGCATCATTATGAGGTTGTACGAAGCCCTCGGCATTCTCGTCGCTGAACGAAATTGTACCCTCCGTGCATAATCTCGGGTACATTTTTCCCTTGTGATAGATACTTTAGGGCGCTTTATCATTGGCCTTTGGAGGACATCAACCCCTCCGATGATCAGGTTGATGACGTGTTGATGCTTCTCTTGTTTACCTATTTGTTGGTGTGCCAGTTCCTGAAGTGGTTTTTTGCTCGATCTTTCACAAATTCTCAGAGGTGCCCGATATTGAATAACCGGGAAACTTCTTCTCTCAATTGTCGGTAATCCTCGGTCATGTGACCATGAGTGTCATGATACTTATACATTAAGTTAGGATCTCTTGGGTAGGGTTGGATTGTAATGGTCGGGCCACTTAGTCTCCTTGATGCATCCGATGGCTGACACGATGCTGGCAGCATCAATGTTGAAGTTATAATCTGATAACCTCGGTGCTTCCCTAACCCCGAGCAGCCTATCGAAACTATTTTTACTCATCATACCTCGGCTACTGGGTCCTCAATCTCTTCTCTTCTCATTCCTTGTGGGGTGACGCCAAGACCCATTTCCCATTCGGTCCCTGCTATATGGTTGGTACCGATCCTGGACTGGTTTTGGCTCATGATCAACGGCTCTCTTAGACCTTTTATCGGCCCTGATGGGTTACACAAACCTGGAAGGAGCTCTGAGTTGGTCGTCCTCAACCCTGATCTTTCACTGTACCTGTTGTGGACGTCAACCCAGGTCACCGCCCGGTGCTCTACCAAATTTTGTTTTAGCTATTGAGAGGTCAAGGAACTTCAGGGGTTAAGCACCTGAGTGATTGCCTGGACGACCCAATCATCTACAACCGAAGGAAGATCCATCTGTTCCATATGGAAACTCGACACGAACTCCCTAAGCATCTTGTTTTCTCTTTGTTTAACCTTTAAAAGGTCTGACTTTCTGGTCTCGACTTTGATGGCCCCGGTATGGGCCTTTACGAAAGCATCTGCAAGCATAGTAAAAGAGTCAATGGAATTGTGGGGGTAAGATGTGATATCATATCATTTACCCTTTTGACAAAGTCTCCCCAAACTTTTTTAGTAACACCGACTCGATTTCATCATCTTCTAAGTCGTTCCCCTCGATTGCGCATGTCTAGGAGGTCTCATGCTCGTTTGGATCCGTGGTTCCGTTATACTTGGGGATACGTAAGGCCCCGTTAAAATTTCCTAATGATTTAAGTTATAAAAATACGCCAGCGGTATTTGGGAATAACGTATTCGAGTATTAAATGAGAGTTATGGGATAGAACCACATCATTTTGAAATGAAAATATATGTTTAGGGTGTGTTGGAACATATTAAGGAGTTTTGTGAATGGGAAGAATTTGTGTGTAACAAATTAGATACATTAAATGGAAAGAATGTTACTATATAAGCATGATATCATAATTATATGAATGTTTGGAAGTCAATTCGAGTCTATATCATAACAAGGTATCAATTGAGGGTGAGTCTAGAAGCAAGAAATGGAAAAAAAGAAAATAACTAGGAGCGTGGTAGGGCCAGTGCAATGCACGGATTGTGGCATGCCAGCCCTCTGAGCAACTTTAAAAACCAGTGAAGTATAGGCATGTGGCGCTGGCACTATCACACAACCCCCATCTGAAGCTTTTGTTTTAAGTACTCACTTTGGGGGTTCATTTCCCCCACTTCACTTGGACGGATTTTGGAGGTCTTCTCCACTTTCTCAAGACCACAAACTCCTCTCTTCTTCAAGGTAAGCAACCCCTATTATCTTGGTGTGAAATCCCATAATTTATACACTAGTATTTATGAAATACACATGAAATCCTTAGATTTTCAAGACATTTCTTCAAGAACTCAAAAGGAGGGTTTTGCAAGATATCTTCCAAAAGGTAATCCTACACCCTTAGACTTACATGCATCGATTTTTTATGGGAATATGAGTATGAATTAAGTATTGGGACTCATGGGGTGGTGATTGGAAGCCGTAATTTCCCAATTTAAATACATAACCATTGTAGAGATTGAAAGGTGATTATTTGATGGAATTTTGTTGGTTGGGTGCGGATGGATGGTCATGCATGTGATGTTGGAAGTTATAAAATGTTTAAGAATGATGGTGGGATAAATTTTTGGTAAATGGTTGTGGTTGGATGAACTAATTCTATGGCTATGAGATGTAAAGTTTTATGCCTACTAGGTATTTGATAAAGTGCCTAGATGACCTAGATTGTGGAAATTGCTACTAATATTCGTTCCATTGGATGTTGTTATTGTATATTGAAGTTTCTTAGTGTAGTGGATCATTGTGATTTCACTAAGGGCGAATTTGAGGTATGTTGGCTAAATTTTCTCTCTTAGAATAATATTTCGTAATATTCCCGTAAGTTTCAAGTATGGTTGGCTCAAGTTCCTAATTCCTACATTCCGGGTTATCCCTTATAAGCTTGACTATTCCAAATGAGCCTTATGTCGAAATATATATCTTCAAAGTATGGATTACGTATTAAATCTGGCACGCCAAATTGTGTGAGAAAAACTCAACGTGATTAAGACTCTTAATTGCTCATATGTGTATCTAAAGTCTTGATTGGAAAAGTCTTGTCATTGATAATCTATAAACATGCTCAAAAATAAAATAAGTGAATTGGGGATATAGGATGTGGCCAATGTACCAAGAGTTTAAGTTATAATTGCAGGTGGTTCCAATGAGAAGAGAGGATGTGAGAAACATTATGAAATGAGCCTTGACTCAACTATTTTAAAATGACTTTGAAAATAGAATTGCCTAAAATCTTTTGTGCTCAATTCATGCCCATAAGTGGTTGTTTTAATTAATGCTTTGCTTTATAAATATATCCAACGTGATTCGAGTTCTTACATACTCAGGTGTTGAAATTGTACATTGTCATTTTTGGGAAAAGAGTACTTTAAGAATAAATGGGGTATTGCATGTTTATGATTTTGATGTGTGTTTCTACTGTTAGAAAATGTTTCCCATTCTTTGGGAACAGATATGTTTGTGTTTAATGTTTCCATTACTAATGAACTTGAGGTTTATGATTTCCGAAATATTCTATATGTTTATTGTTGATGGTGATCCTTGAAAATAAAGGAGTGAATGTATGGAATATGAAGTACGGCCATCGTGCTATGAATATAGAATCTTGTGAATGGCCAAAAGAGCCAATGGAATATTGTTATTGTGAGTGGTTGTAAATACTAAAGAAGATTTATACAATGTGAAATATACTGAGATGAATACATTTGTAGTTATGTTACCTTTGTGTGTAAATCAATGTCAAAAATATTTTTGGGAGTATCGTTAGTCACCAAGGAAGAATGGGTTGTAACAATCCACACCTGAAACTGCACGTGCTGGTGTAGGGCTGGATTGTGATTATTTCCCCTATTTGGGATAAAATTGAAATATTGGTGGAAGTGTGATTATAACCCTTAATTGGGATGAAACTGCTAATAATTGTGAATTGGAAAAGTCAACCCACACAAAATATGTGGGAAGGTGGCCTAGCTGATCGGGCGAAAATTGGACTCCATGTTCTACACATGGTGGTACTACTCTTGGTAACAACTTTCTTTCGCATGATATGTCAAACCACATTATTCATGGGGAGATGGCCTAGCCGATCGGGCGTGATCGGACTCCGCGCTAACAATGACGGTGGTATATCGATGCTAATGATCTCCTAACCAAAAATATATATTATTTTCGTATTTTGAAAATTGTTATGCTTCAATTGGGCATTTGGATATTGATGATTGTGACTCTATGATTTTCCTTTTCTTATATGGTCATTCTAATTTGAAAGAGGACTTTTAGATTTACATACTAGTGTTATTCGACAGTACTAACATCCCTTTTGCCGGGGGCGCTGCATCTTTAATAGATGCATGTGGCTCTACAACAGGAGGTATTGATCAGTGATAGTGGTACACTCTTTTCAGTTGACTTGGTGAGTCCCACGTCATTTCGGGGTCATGTTTCTTTTGTTTCTCATGTACTATATTTTGAGGTATAGCCGGGGCTTTGTTTCAGGATTCCATATTACTTTTTAGTTGTACTTAGAAGCTCCGTAGACAGGTTATGGGTGGTGTTTGATGTTGGGAATTGAATTAGAAATGGTAGTATTTGTCAAATATGTTTTTAAGTAATTCTATAAACTCGTAATATTTTGGAAATTATGAATGAAGCTGCTAATGGGAATAAAATGGAAGTTGTTAATGAAACCTTTTCAGTGTTTGATTAATGTAGTACATCTCCTGTTATTTCATGAATGAGTTTGGGTAGAAGGAAATTTAATAGGCTTGCTCGGCCGGGTTCACTAGGTTGAGCACTGGTCTCGCTCCATGAGTTTGGGGCATGACAAACTTGGTATCAGAGCCTATGGTTTTAAAGTGTCCTAGGATATCTTGGAGCCGTGTCTAGTAGATCCCTTCTTATCCGTGTGTTGTCGACCACATCTATAATTAGGGGGCTACTTGGACATTTAGGAATAATGACCTTTTTTGATACTCCAGATCGTGCGATAGAGCTCAAGATACGGTGCTAATTTCCTCGTCATGTCTCATTTTCCTAGATGCTTAATCCGCGAGTTCAAAGCAGCAAGGAGGGAATGACCCTACCATTGAATTTGGGGGAGATTGCACAAGGTTTGGTTGGGAGGAATGAGTCGAGCCCTGGAGGGATTGGAAGAACTTGTTTCTAAGGGAAGTGTCCTTGTTCCTATCAATGTCACTGCACCATCGGATCATGTGGTGAGGGAACCTAAGAAGCGAAAGAGTGTTGTTGATACCAATGAGCCAGATTGTTTGATTTGTAAGAAACGTCACTTGGGTACATGTTGGATGATTCTTGAAATATGTTATGGTTGTGGAAGGAGGGAGCACAAGAAGAACAAATGCCCTAGGTTGGGTACACCTATCCCGGCTTGCCCGATATGCGGGAAGGAACATTTTGCATCGTGTCGTGAGTATGATCATCTGTTAGGGATGGTAGAATTTTCCAATACTAAAGGCCGATGAAGCAAACCGGTACAGGGGTTGTTGTTCCCGCCATGGGGGCTTGGAGGAAGGATAAGGGGTATGCTTATAATGTATGTAAAAAGGGTAAATTTCAGGTCAGCAGGGCGAGTCAGTTTAGTGGACCTCATCCTCATTGCGTGAAGTGTAGGAGATGTCATTCGTGGGTATGTCACTATGGTACCAATGTATGTTACAAATGTGGAGTCAGGGGGCATCAATTAAGACACTGCCCCGTCAATCTAAATTTACCAAGTAAGTCACTCCTTAGTACATCATTCTGAACACCACATACTTTTCCTTGTTCTAAATGAACATCTATATTGAGAGCCCGCATAAATACGTTCTTAACAAGAATCTGAATCACAAAACATTGCATGTATCTACTCTTTGAACGAGATGTATCATTCGTGAAACCTCTTTATCACAATTATCTTACTTACAAACTTGAGGAATTGAGTCCTATAATGATTTCTTTGAATTGAGTCACAATCCTAGGTTCATACTTCCCACTTGCTTCCCTAAATTTTCAACAAGGGACTATTCCTGATGAATTTCTTACAGGACCTTTTTATTCAAATGGATAATATTTTCTCATTTGTGCTTATGCAGGCACCGTCGTAAAGTTACCTATATGGTGTCAAGTTCAATGCAAAGTAGCCAAGTGTTGTGATCCTTCTTGAGTCACTCTTTTTCTCTCCGGTGTATATGGCTCCTTTGGTTTGGAACACTCACTCTACTCCTTTGTGAGTATTATCATGAAACCTTTTCACTGTCTAGTAGCATGAGAGCATATATCAACACCCATCATGTGTGTATATGTCAAATTGAAAGGGGTCACTTGTCCGCATAAAGTTTCTGAGAATTTTGAATTATTTGCGAAGTCGTCACAGGAAGATCTTTTGTTTGCCCATCTCAATATGACTCTCAGTTCCACTTAGATCACTCTACAGTAAGTACCTCACTTTGTCCTATTATCGTAGTCCCATGAAGTGGCCTGGTATTTCAGCATGAGAGTTATTATGGTAGAAACATGTCTAGCTCATAGCAAAGTGTTCACTCTCTCTAACCAGCACATGATTTCATCCCAATATTAAGATGTTCTAGATATATGGTTTCACTCGTGAAAGGTTCAGAATAGATATTTCAGGTTTGGCACGTAGTGCGAGCATATTGACTTGAAAGAAAAGTTTGTCGTATCTCTAGTCCTCTAATATAGGATCAACTATTGGGAAGGGGTTAAAATGCTAGAACAATATTGTCACAAGTGTTCAACCTCTTTTTCAACCTCGTGGCCTTGTGGCATAGATTCCTTCTGTCAGTTACTGATAAGAGTGTAACACAATTTCATGTATTTGAAACCCATATCACATTCATAGTACAAGAATCTTCTCATTTCGAGTTAAACCGATTTTCCTTACACTCAAGAAGGAAACTAATGCCACGTACTTGGCTATTCCTCCTTAAGGAAATTCCAATATACTAGTTAACTCTATGCCTCATTTGTCGAATCAATGATATCATCACAATGATTAACCATGCCAGCATTGTCAGTAGTAATGTTCATGTACCTTAGGATACAATCTCATGAAATAGTCTGCGCAGCACACTGATGGATTCCTGAATAATTCCAACCCAATCTCGAACCTTGTTGTTCTTATTTATAGTAAATCTATGGGGTTTGAAGGTTCAACCATGTCAAAGAAGAAGCATCATTCCATGATCAAACATAATGGGTAAGGAAACTCTATGGTCACATTCATTCTATGGCATCATTTAATAATTGTTGAAGGTCGTCAAATGTTTAATATGTGTTTTCTGTGAGCATGTAATTTTTACCCTACCAAAAATATTCATACAAAATTAATAAATAAATTATTCCTATTTATTTTTAGATTTTTTTTGGCAATTATTTGCATTTTTAGTTGCATTTTTCATTTTTCAAAGTTATAAAAACTAACAAAAAATATTTAAAATTTTCATCATATTGCATTATTAAGTTTTTAATTTAATTTATTACTTAATTACACAATTTAATCACATTATTAAAAGGAAATCACAAAAATTGTTTATTTTTGACATTTTTAGTTTCAATGATTAAAACTAGTAATTTTTCATTTTAAAACTTAAGATTGACTAATTTTGTAAATAATACAAATAGATAATTAGTGTAATTTTATAATCTGAGATAATTTAGTGTTTAGTTTAGGATTTAATTAATATTAGTTAGGTTTTAAAATTAATTAAGAAAAAGGAATTTAATTGGCTTAAAACCGAACCGGGCTAAGTCTTTAAAACCATCCAAATCCTAAATTCAATTCAAAAATACCCAGCCCAATACCCCCTAAACCGATCCAGCCCGCCACTTATTTAAACGGCGTTGTTTAGAGGCCAAACAATCTAGGTCGTTGATCTTCGATAGATCTAACGGCCCGGAACTCCCTTCCCCCTAAGTATTTAAATGTCCTAAACTTCACTCACC